>JZKD02S1390057.1:16616-32610 GCA_000966675.3 Picea glauca
TCTATCTCAATGTCCCTCACTCTCTCTCACTCTCTCCTTCTTCCCCTATCCCTCTCTCACACTCTCTTTCTTCCTCTCTCCTCACCCCCCTCCCTACATCGCAAGGAAAGAAGTGGCCTTGACCTAGACATCTCAATACCTAGACCTAGACTTAGACATAGCAAGACCTAGACATGGGAAGACCTAGACCATGACCTAGACCTATATGATGACCATGATGTAGACAATGAGATAGACCTATACCATGAACTAGACCATGACATAGATCTAGATCTATATTTAGACCATGACCTAGAGATTAATGTAAACCATGAACTAGAGCTTGATGTAGACCATGACCTAGACCCCCCTAGCTCCATCTAATACTATGCATAACCTATACTCAACCCTTAACCCCTCTACACTCAAGCCTTGTGTGCACTATATATATACCTCTTGTTAAAGGCCCCACAACCCTTGCACCCACATAACCCACATCGTGGTGCTCTAACCATTTCACTATGCTTGAAAACACTTTGAATCCTAACCCCTTAGGTCCTAGTTTTCCCATACCCCTATACATATTTATTCATAAAGATGTTTGGTCTACAATAAATTCTATATCCATTGCATTAAGAGTGCACACACCCTCTTGTGACTTTATAGCCTAGTAGTTGTTTCTCGTTTATGCCAGCGGGAATGCGTGCACGTTCCTAGAACGTGCACATGCTCTAGTGAGCATGTGTTCTAGGAACACATGCATGATCTTGCTGGGCATTTTTTGGCACCAAGCACACTCCACTACCTCATTTATCTCAAGAAAAAAAAATAATTCCCAACATATTCACACAAAAATAGTGCACACAGACATGTTTTTCTTATTTTAGTCTTGTTGTTTGATTCATAGATAATTTTGTGCTATTGCAAGACCATTGTGGGAAAAATTGGAAGACAAATTTGTCCAAGTGGAATTGAAATTGTTGTTTGCGTCTTCTTGTGTATTCTTGGAATTGGAATAAAAAATTGTCCAATTGGAATTGTTGTTTTTGTATTCTTGTGTATTAGAATTGGAAGACAAATTTGTCCAATTGGAATTGTTGTTTTTGTCTTCTTGTGTCTTCTTGGAATTGGAAGAAAAAATTGTCCAATTCAGATTGTTAGTTGTGTAATACCAAGACAAATTTATCCAATTGGAATTGAAATTATTAGTTGTCTTCTTGTGTAATACCAAGACAAATTCGTCCAATTGGAATTAAAATTATTAGTTGTGTCCTCTTTTATAATATGAAGACAAATTTTTCCACGTGGAATTGGAATAGTTAAGTGTGCCTTATTGTGTAATACAAAGACAAATTTGTGGTGGGGTGTTTATAAGCCATTTTTTCTCTCTTTGTCAAATGTTTTCTTATTATCTGTAATCATTTCATGTATTTCCAATTCTAATCATTAAAAGAAATTCAAAAGAACATAATTTATTTCATTATACTCTGTATCTGGTTTTTTAATGATCTGCATGTTTTTCATCTGAAACTGAGTGAAGGAATTCTTAGCTACTCCTCTGTTTAGTGGATTTCCCCCCTCTTTCCCCTCTTATTCATTCCATTTAATCTAAATAGATCCAACATTCTTACTACCCTTACCTGTGGAGAAAACCTTATAAAAATTTGAATTGATCCTCATATTTTAGTATAGACCCCATAAACCAATGGAAATTTAAGCATTCTTTTGTTGGAAATATTGTCATTGATGTCAACAGTCGATGTGATGATCTATTGTTAATGATGAATAACCACAACTGAGATGGTCATTGATGTCAACAGTTGATGTGAATGATGAGTTACCATAGATGAGATTGTCATTGATGTCAATAGGTATATCAATTAAGCAAGAGATGTCAAACAATGTGCAAAGATCGAAAGAGAGAATAGGAGAAGTGAATAATTGAAAGATCAAAATATTAGAAGGAATAACACATTGCATAGAGAGGAAATCCGTGAATATTTTTTATCACAATAGGATCAACAATGATTCAATGATCAAAAGTTCTGAAGGAAGAATAGATTGTAGAGATGTCATTGGGATCAGTGAAAATACTGAACAGTTGATCAATGCACAGAAAATGTGAGAAGCCTCAGTAGCCATCCGATCAGAATGAGAAGAATATCAACATTCGTCCAATCAAGAGTTTGACCATGTTGATCGTCTGATACAACGTACATCAGTCATTTGAGTGACCGTGGGCTTGAGGACCATTGAAAGATTGTGAGCATTGATCTTCTTCAAGAATACTCGTCAACTGTCGGATCTAGTGGAGCTGCAAGGAGGATAAGAACAGGAGTTAGTTAACACTCCAAAGCAGCAAAATGATTTGATCTGTTGGATCAAGTGGAAATATGGCAAGTGATTCACATTTCGCTGACTCGCGAGCTGGAGAAGTCAAAGGCAGAGATGTAGGAACTCACAATACATGAAATCTTGAAAAGATATGAACCATCGGATTGTGTTCAAGTGGAAGGACAGGATAAGATACAAGAGCTACATCATAGAATAGATCTGGACCATCAGATCATCTGAAAAGATCACAAGCATTGATCGTTCTGAAAATATCATAGTCATTGATCACTCTGAAAAGATCACAGCCATAGATCATTCCGAAAAGATCATAAATATTGATCGTTTCAAAAATATCACTGATCCATATGGATGTCGGTGGCCTCCCACCTATTCCAACTGGTTCATTTTGGCAGTTTTCCAGTTTGGCAGTTTTTTTCCTAGTTTTCAGGTCCCTAACTTGCGAGGCTGTTTTGAGGCCTTAAACAACGTTTTTAGAGATCTACACAGTTGAAAATGCATACTCCTCAAATAGAAGTCAAAACCAAAATGTGTATTCCTCGGATATACCTTTCCAACGATCTATTGTGCTCCTAAAACGAAGATCGTATGCAAAAGTTACGACCCCGGGAAGTTGACCGACTAACTTACCCAAACGGGGCCCACATGACTTTTGACGCTTCATCTCCTAGGGTTAGGTTTTTGGATTTCTAGGGTTTTTGAAATTCCTGTTTATTGTAAAAAGGCCTTCAGAGCCTCATTGTAATGATATTCTTGCGAATGAGGGCAACCGTCACATCTCTTCTCAGAGATAAGCCGCCACCATTCCAACAAGCTTGTTTTCCGCTGCATTTTACAGTTTCAACTTATTTCCTTATTGAATAGAAAACCAGTTTTACTGTATCTCTGCTATTCTGTGTTAATCATATTTTAATAATCTGTATTCATTTCGTTCTTCTCATAAAATCCGGATCAATCACAATAGTTGATAGTTCCAAAAAAATCATTTTCGTTGATCATTCCGACATCATCAGATCCGTCCATTTGAAAGGACGCGTGGAGGGAGATCAACATTTCACTCACTTAAAATTCAAAGGAAGAAAGTGATTTAACCTTTGAAGTCGTGAAACATGAAATACCGATAAGATCTAGACCATTGGATCATGGAGGGTTGTGGACCATCGATCCAACGTAAGCGGATATCGGGAAATTAGGAATGGAAGAAGGGAGGTGAGTAGTCCTCCAAACTCGCGAAAAGTGAAGTCCCGATAAGATCTGGGTTGTCAGATCATAAAGGTACGAGGACCATTAGATCCAAAGATAAAAAGGAGGAGTGACGTGGGTCATCGATTCGACGAGAGTGGAATATCGGAAATCAAGAAATCGGAAATCAGGTGTTGGGTGAACGAAGCAAGTTGCTTTTAGAAATCCTGAAACACAAACTCATGGATTGATCTGGACCATTAGATCGAGGTATGACATGGACCATTGGATGCAGAGTACATGTGGAAAGAGGTTAGTATTTCCCTGATTGTAAAGTCAAAGAAAGGGGTGCTCTATCCTTTGAAATCATGATAAGATAAGGACCGTCGATTTGTAGGACATAACAAGGACCGTTGGACCAGGGCTATGGTTCAACGAACCATGTCAGCAAGGACACATGGCACAGTAAGACAATGACAAGTGTCAAGTTGATACATCATTTTAGGCATGTGAAAGTCACGAATATGAATGACACGTGGCAACTAATAGGCTTGTGACACGTCAACAAGAGATCTCAACAAGTTACGTCACAATGAGAATCCCGAAATTATGACAACCATCCATCTCAATGCATGATTAATTCATAGTCGTTGATCTACAACAATGGAAGGAGAATGTAAGGATTAAACACTAACCATTGATCTAGTTCAGAGGTGTAATGTGAGCCATCCGATCGTTTTGGCAATATCATAATCGAGAGTTTTGAAAGGTTGGAGGTAATGAAGAATTGAAGGTCAAAGTACCGAAGTCCCATCAGCCGTTCACTAGAACAGTGAATCATGACCATTGATTTGGTAAAGCGTTTATGCGTTCGTCTCGCCTAAATGTTGAGGTCACTGACATTGGTCATATGGTAAAGAAGTTTGAAAGGGAAGATTGTAATGTGTTGCCTATAATTGGTAAAGCCTGTGGTACTATGCCACAAACATATATGATGGTTTGAATGAAGCGCCTCCATAGAATCTGGTCTCTGAGAATATAACAGAGATTTGAGATTGAGTTTAAGGGATTAAATTGATCCATGACAGTGATGAATTTATGGAAAGCCTTCACTGTAAAAATGATAAAACAATGATTATAATTAAGTTAATCGAAGAGGTGTGATGATCGAATATGGTCTGTTGGTGAGCCAAGAACACAGTAGAAACAAGAGTACGATCTAATGAGTCAATCCATGTCTGTGATCAACTCATGAAAAAAATGAACCAATACACAGTCATGATCAAAAGAGAATAAATCATGAAAATATGAATAAATAATAGAAAGGAAAAATGATATTAATTAAAGTTTAGATTATCATTTTAAATGAAAAGGTACAATGGTTCAAATAAAGGGACACGTTTTAAATTTCACACCAGTTTGAAGATTATATAAACGAGAAAAAGTGGTGACAAGAAAGTGTCTCTGCAGTTCAGAACATAAGATAAAAAGTTGAAGCAGATTCCAAGAAGATATTAGAGGAAAGGAAATGTGAATTACAGAGAAGATGAAATGTAGTGATGAGTGTCTTATGATATACCTATGATCATAAGATAAAATTGATTCTATAATGGATCACTACTACTGGAGTTGAATAAACTCTAGTTGGATAGAATGGGTTCTATCAGCAAGATGGGTCTTGCGCCAAGCTGGGTCTTGGCAGATATTTGGTGCCCTCTGAGGGGTTGGTGATCCTTTCTTTAGTTGGTGATAAAAGAAAATCCTCTCTCACATATATTCATATTACTATGTTCATATCAATACAAAGTTTATAAAAACATATGGTGTCTTTGTGTTTATTGTAATTATGATGTGATTGTTCTTAATCTTTTCAATTATGTTTTTAACTGGTAACTTGTAAAAGAAATTGTTAAAATAATCCACACACTAATTCACCCCTCCCCCCCCTCTTAGTGTGAGCCATGTGTTATTCATCTTTTAGCCAATTATTTTAAACAAATAAACAAAATTCAAAATGTCATAACTAGCCTAACATTTAAAACTCTAACAAATCTAAATCTGATAGAGAGATCCCTCTTTGAAGCTGACAGGGCTAGATCCCAACTTCCAAAGTGGTTTGGTAGTTACCTTTGTCAATTTATTCTACAACCTCTGGTAATTATAGAGTGATAACACTACCTATGCTATTGTTATCTAGTAAATTGAAAAGAAACCTATAAATAGCTCAAAAATTATCATAATAATGATTTCACATGGTTTAATGATGATTATGGTACACTTAATCTGCTTTTTTATTTTAATATAAGAATAATATTTTAGTGGATTCAATATTATTTATTTGCAATCAATGTTCAAATCTCTCTCTATACCCCCCCTCTTCACTCTCTCCCTCTCTCTCTCTCTCTCTCTCTCTCTCCATCCATATATTTCTCTCCCTCCTCCCTCCCTCTCTTTCCCTCACCCTCCTCTCTCTCCCCCCCCTCCAAGTCTCTTCCTCTCTCTATGTATCTCTCCCCCTCCCTCTTCCCCTTTGGTCCTCCCTCCCTCTATCTCTCCTACATATACCAACTCTTTCTCTCTCTCCTTGTTGTTAGTATCACTCTCACTCTCTCTCCCACCTCTCTCTCTCTAMCCCCCCTCTTGGTGTTCCTCTCCCACACTGTCACAATATCAAACAATCCATATCTACCCCCTTCTCTCTTTACCTCTTTCATCTAACCCTCTCTCCCCTAATCTCCCCACCTTTCTTTCTTTTCTTCTATCTAGCCCCTATTCCCTCTCCCTCCCCTTCCTCTCTCTCTCTCTCTCTCTCTAGAACTCCTCTCTGTATCCATGTCCCTCACTCTCTCTCAATCTCTTTTTCTTCCCCTATCCCCCTCTCACACTCTCTTTCTTTGTCTCTCTGCACCCCCTCCATACATCACAAGGAAATAAATGGCCTTGACCTAGACATGTCAATACCTAGACCTAGACCTAGACATGGGAAGACCTAGACCATGACCTAAGCCTATACGATGACCATGATGTAGACCATGACATATACCTATACCATGACCTAGACCACAACATAGAGCTAGATCTTCATCACTCTCCCTACCTTTCTCTCTTTTCTTCTATCTAACCCCCCTTCCCTCTCCCCCCCTTCCTCTCTCTCTCTCTCTAGCACCCCTCTCTATCTCCATGTCCCTCACTCTCTCTAACTCACTTTTTCTTCCCCTATCCCCCTCTCACACTCTATTTATTCTTATCTCTATATCGCCCTCCCTACATCGCAAGGAAAGAAATATCCTTGAGCTAGACATGTCAATACTTATACCTAGACCTAGACATAGAAAGAACTAGACATGGGAATACCTAGACCATGACCTAGACCTATACAATGACAATGGCGTAGACCATGGCCTAGACCTATACCATGAACTAGACCACTCCATAGAGCTAGATCTAGATTTAGATCATGACATAGAGATTAACATAAACCATGACCTAGAGCTTGACGTAGACCATGACCTAGACCCCAATAGCTCCATCTAATCCTAGGCATAACCTATAATCAACCCTTAACCCCTTCTACACTCGAGCCTTGTGTGAAATATATATATACCTCTTGTTAAATTCCCCACAACCCTTACACCCACATAACCCACATCTTGGTGCTCTAACTATTGCACTATGCTTGAAAATACTTTGAATCCTAACCCCTTAGGTCCTAGTTTTCCCCATACCCCTATACATATTTATTCATAAAGTTGTTTGGTATATAATAAATGCTATATCCATTACATTAAGAGTGCACACACCCTCTTGTGACTTGATAGCCTAGTAGTTGTTGCTCGTTTGTGCCAGCAAGAATGCGTGTGCGCTACTAGAACGCGCACATGCTCTAGTGCGCACGCGTTCTAGGAACGCATGCACGTTCTTGTTGGGCATTTTTTGGTGCCAAGCACACTCCACTACCTCATCTATCTCAAGCATGAAAAATAATTCCCAACATATTCACACAAAAATAGCGCACACATACATGTTTTTCTTATTTTAATCTTGTTGTTTGATTCATAGACAATTTTGTGCTATTGCAAGACCATTGTGGGAAAAATTGGAAGACAAATTTGTCCAAGTGGAATTGAAATGGTTGTTTGTGTCTTATTGTGTATTCTTTGAATTGGAAGAAAAAATTATCCAATTGGAATTGTTGTTTTTGTATTCTTGTGTCTTCTTAGAATTGGAAGACAAATTTGTTCAATTGGAATTGTTGTTTTTGTCTTGTGTCTTCTTGGAATTGGAAGATTTTTTTTTCCAATTTGGATTGTTAGTTGTGTAATACCAAGACAAATTTATCCAATTGGAATTGAAATTATTAGTTGTCTTCTTGTGTAATACCAAGACAAATTCATCCAATTGGAATTAGAATTATTAGTTGTGTCCTCTTTTGTAAGACGAAGACAAATTTGTCCACTTGGAATTGGAATAGTTAATTGTGCCTTATTGTGTAATACAAAGACAAATTTGTGGTGGGGTGTTTGGAAGCCATTTTTTCTCTTTAAACACGGGGAACCGACAGATTCGAGAAATAAATTCCTTGGGAAAAGAGAAACTGATTGAAAAGGTAGAAGAAGAAAGAGAATAGGCAAAGTTACAGGGAATCCAATTTCTAGAAGAATAGATTCCATTGTTGGTTCTCCTCCATCACCACAAGAAAAGTGAAATAGTTTAGTAGAGACCAATCCATCCAGTATCTCATCAAGAAAACTTGTTTTGGATGACCAGATGATGGAGGATTTGCTTGGAGCTGATTATACAATGGATGAAATTAGAGAGGAAATTGGTGTACAACATTGTGGTGAAGAAGTTCTTGTTGTTACACATTATTTTGGTCACCTCATTGATCACCTAACGACATGTGTTCATGTTCCCTAAAAAATATTGAAAGAGGTTTTCTCCATGGGAAACGCTATTTTCTTTCCTTTGCCAAAAACCATATGAAGGAAGGTCATCGCACCCTACTATATATATGGGGTGTGACGATGCCTGATCGTCTCACTCTCCACTATACCTGGGCTGCAACGTTGTCACTTGCTACTTGTGCATAGGGTGCGATGATGCTTAAAGCATGGAAAAGTCAAATTTCATGAATGTTCTAGAAGGGAATCTTCTAGAAGATGAGGTGGCCTCCGATCGATTTGGATCTTACTCCCTTCTTTGATTTAGTGGGTTCATCCTAATATCATCATCCATCTCTCTTTCACAATATATAAAGAGGGATCTCTCATGGAAAAGGCTGAGGTTGAATAGGCTAAGAATTGTATGGAGAGTTCTACTTCAGATTATGCTTGAGAGCTTTGCTTCAGTTCTTCAAGTCAGATTGTGGATTTTCTTCATTCAATGCATTTGGAGCAAAGGTGTGTGTGTTGAAGCAAAGAGACATTGAAAGGGGACCTTGCAACATCAAGGCATGGGTTGTATAATCCACTTTCTATTCACTCAATACAATAATGCATTTCTTCCCTATATAAGAATATTGTCTTCTATTGTATAATTCCTTGATTGTATACATAGACTTCATTAGAATATATATATATATATATATCTTTGTTTCCCTTCTTTGTTGGTTGGTGATTCTTAGAGAGTCTTATTATTCTGCAAACTCAAGGAAGGAGCTACAAAGATGACACTAGTAGGGACAAGCATCGTTTAAAAGGTATGTCACTTGTAACTCATTAAACTAGTTCATATGATAATGAAGTTTAAGACAAAGTGTGCATTATATTCTGTTTTGTTCTAGTTTCTAGTGGGATCTAGGGAGATCTATTTGTGTCCACACTTACCGATTAATCTGATAACAAAATTGGCGAACATACTGAGGATACAAATTTCTTTTGGTTTTTTGCCTCTCATTTTCTTTTAGGCTACCTTATTTTGGTTAAATTCATTCTCTGAGTCAGTGGGTGATCCAGCTGGACTTCCCTGGGTCTGAAGGTTCATTTAGATTTTTTGTCTTTCTTTCATTTTTTCCTTAGTTTCATATATCGTCTCACTGTGCTATATAGATAGAGCGTGAAGATGATCCGACGTCGCACACTAAAGGTGCAGAACAGTGCGGCGACATCACACTGTACCCTACTGGCAGCATGCGACGACCCTAGATCGTCGCACTGTGCTTCACTGCAACCCGCGACGATTCCTGTAGGAATTGTTGGAGAGAGCCAATTTTTATTTTTTCCACCTAGCTTTTCCTCAATTGCCTGGGATGAACCTCTGACACTAGTGATTGATTGATTTATAATTTTAAAGATTGCATTTGATTGGTTTTCATAAATTGAAAGTTTTTCTTAGTAATTTTGCAAGTTTTTCTTTTGATTTTTTTTCAGAAGGGTATAATCTCTGGATCTTGGTCCTGAGTGCTTGTTTGAAAAAGGGTCTTTGATTTATTTGAATGTTTGGATTTTTTTCATTTTCTAGATTGTTTATTGATTGAGAGACATTTTTGTTTGCATTTGACAAAAAGCTTTCCTATCATTTCATTTTTGTCTACATTATAGGTTTGATTTGGGAATTGTGTCAAGAATGTGTTAATTTTCTTGGATTACGCTTTCTTTTCTTCATTACATCTCTGATTTGATTTGAGAAAGAAAGAAATGAAGTCATTTCTTATTTTTAGTAATTGTCCACAAGAAAAAATTTTCATTCAAAATATTTGTTAAAAGAGAAAATTGGAAAATTTTGTAGCTTTTGATTATTTGGGATTTTGCTCATTCAAAAAATTGAGAAATTATGTTTCGTAGCTTTTGTATTTCAAAAGAAATACCTTCTCCCTACTGTAATTAGATTTCATCGAATTTAAAGATTGCATATTCATCTCTTCTTTCATTTTATTGGGTCAAGGTCACATACGTCATCAATTTAATTTCCGTTTCCCTTTTAAGTAAACAACAACCTTTAAAATACAACGTAATTTTAAAATTTATTAGTAAATTTTATTTTCTAGAAATTCTCTTCACCAACATTAACTAGGATAACACTTTGGAATAGGTTGTAAGGCACACTCTCCAAAGCATCAAAACACACAATAATATCTTGTGATAGGGAGAGTTCAAATCCACTTACTACATTTTGTCCTGGGAAGCCCTTCTAACACAAGGGTCAATCATGAGGTCACATTAGGACTCATAGAGTTACTCACCCTTCTTTGTCGGTCTTGGTGTAGAGATTGTGCATATTATTGGGGGTCACTTGAGAAGAAAATCCCGTGGGTACCTCTTTAGTTGATTTTGGGCTAGATACCCTGCCTTTGCGCATGGATCAGACTGTCGATTGTTTCCACAGGCATCATTGTCGTAATTGGTAACCTTAGTAGCCTATCTCTTTAGTGTATTTACACGAGGTGACTGTGGAGGGGAAATTATTCATGGTACCTAGAATCGATGTTGGCCAAACTCACTTGGGCTCTTTGGAAGGTATACCCACGATTATGTGTGGGACCTTTCACCAAGGTGTAAGTTCGTTAAGCAGGTCGTCAACGTAACTTTTCCACCCTCTTTGTCCCGACCCCTTTTTGTCTTGATTTCACGATGTTGGATTTCATCACCAACTAGTGAATTTGAAATAAGAAGGTTTGTTTGCTTGGTTTGATTTCTAGATTTTATTAGTGAGTGTTGTTTGTTTCTCTAGTTGGCCATAGATTTGTTTCTTTCTATTTTTGGTGCAGCCAACATCGAACCTCGCCATTCACATAGGATACAAGGACTACCTCCAAAAGATCTAGAAAGTTACATCCCTTTATTTCCTAACTCACCAGAGGGATCTCCTAAGGGAGCAATCAATAACAAAGTAGCCTCTGAGATTGGAAGCTCGAATTCTTTAGAGGGATTTAGAATTAGATCAGATTATTTACAGGGATTCAGACTTTCGGTAAATCCGTTATTGAGTGTTATACAAGATCCATGTTTGCTTCAGATGAACTCATTAGGAGAACTTGTTGTTGACGAGAATATTTAAGTACCTACTGGACCTAACATAGAGTTTGGAGTAGATGATCCACTTTTTCAAAGTGAATTATTTAGAACCCTGATTCACACTGCTGGAATTTTTAATCCTAGCTCTGTCCCTGTCTGTTCTATTTGGGGGACTGCCTTGGGACACGATATTTTTGACACACTAGTAACGAGTCCTAATCAACCTATGACATCACAGATTCCTGAGACGTCTGTTACATATAAAATACCTTTAGATCATTTTATTGACACAGCCAGTAATGTTGTCATAGTTTCAGACCAATTGTTGGTTGGTTATCACTCGATTCTCCCTCTCCAGATCGCCCACTCTACCATGGTCCCACAAGCTATGAATGTTTCTACTGGAAATGTGGTTATCACTCAAGCTCATATTGAAACACCACTTCCTCTTAGATCAAATCCATCACTTCCCCCAGGGTATAATGCTTTGAATACTTCCATTGCTATTCCTACCCAGAATCCATCTGGAGGGTCGAGACTTTTTGTTCCTCCTAGGTATAATGCTGCTAGTTATTTTGTTCCTACACCTACCCAGGTTCTCTCCAGGGGGCTTTACGTTCATCCTCCACCTTTGTCTGGGGGATCTAATCATATCGGCCCTAGTGGCTCCAATCCAGTTGGAGGAACCAATCATTCTATCACTTCTGGTTTTCATATTCTTGTTGGAGGCCAACCGCAGGTTGGTGGAAAACCTCAACTTGGGGGGAAACCTCAAGTTGGAGGCCATAACTCAGTTTATGGGAAAAATATACCTGTGTTACAATCTCAACTTTGGAATTTTCCTTTCCAAGGGAATCAACAATCATCTGGGGGGGAACATCCTCAAGTTAATTTTTTTGTACCCCCTAATTTTGGATGACCGTATCCAGGTTCTATGAATCCTACTTGGGGTCAAAATTTTCAGTCTAATGTTCCTTTCCAAGGGAGAATCCCTAATCAACCAACCCATATTCTCTATTTGACTCAAATTCCTCCACATCCAAATTGTTTAGGACTATCTAACTATCTACAGGCTACTTATGGTCCTACTGGTATACCTACGGTTTTACCACCTCAAAAATACCAGTTTCCTCAAGTGAATAGACAGTTGCCTTTTCTTGCCACTTTGGATTTACCAGATTTATCTAGGATTTTGAATGATCCAATTTTACATTCGCCTTATTGGCCCATCATAACATCCAAATTATGATATGACATTCCTAAGTTTGACGGTCGATCGGGAGAAGACCCAAATAATCATGTCATGACTTTCCATCTTTGGTGTTCGTCCAACTCATTGATGGATGACTCTATAAGATTATGACTTTTCCAACGAAATCTTACGGGTTCAACAACTAAATGGTATATTGAGTTTCCATGAGGATTCTTTAATGAATTTAATACCCTATCCATGGATTTCTTAACGCATTACCAATAACCAATTCGATATGAGACAGGAACCAAAATTTTGAGTTCTTTTAAACAATCCTCTTCCACTCATATTTTTGATCATATCCATGAGTGGAGGAGGAGAAGATGCTTAATCAAAGTTCCCCTTCCTGATCAAATGTTGGCTGAGTGGTTTACCAAATCACTCATTGGGCCTATATCCTGTGATGTTTCCATGGGTGGTGTCATCACTGAAGAGTAGGCGATTAGTCATGCTCAATATCTGGATCTCATTTATTCACAAACAAGCACACTCTATGACTTGATCCCTGATGCTCATCATCCATCCACCAATCATACCCCAACACATCCAGTAGCTTCTCATGCTGTTGATGGTGTGATTAGAACTTTTCATGCTAAGACCCAGTCTACACAAGCCAGTCATACCAATACAAAGTCTACTAATTCTAATGTACAAAATACTCCTACTCCTACTCCTTCCCCCGGTAAAACTTCTGAAGTTAATTTGGTTCAATCTATGCCTACTGGTAAAAATCAAAATAAAAATAAAGGAAAGGGTAAGAATAAGGAGGAAAAAAATAATAATCAACAATATGAGAAACCCAAAACATAGCCTGTTGATGACAAATATAAGCGTAAACCTCATTATCATTGCCTTATCTATGGTGAGGATCATTACAAGAAATATTGTCTACGACGTGCTGAGGTTACTAAGTTTCTGCAAGGAAAACCTCCTACACCTTCTATTTTGTCACAACCTTTTCCTTCTTAGTAGCAGGCCGAATTGGTCATTCATGACCAACCTTCCCCTTCTACCATGTATTATGTCCTTATGTGTACTAGTGACTCCAATAATAACGAGGTTGTAGTTGCAACTCGAGCCAAAGATTATTCTCCCTCGAAAGAGAAAGTTGATGATTTACCACCTTCGTTGGTTCAACCTCCTCCCCGAACTTCACCTCGAAATGGTCCTCTTCATCTCGAACGACCGGGTCTATATATAGTTCTTCATCCTCCTCCCAAGGGTGTTGTTCGAAAGTATTCATTTAATTCTCATGCACATGCTACCCAAAACTACAATATTGTAGAAGACCTTGCGCAAGCAGCCTCTGCGATGTTGTCTCTCGAAGCCCTTCAAAGTTTTCCTACTCAATGGAAGGCGCTTTTAAAGGCTATTGGCGGAATTGATCCTACCGATACCAATTTGATAATATTTGACTTGGAAGATCATATTCCAAGGATTCCTCCTCAATTAACGTTTCAGATCCAAGTTGTTGTGGAAAATAAGAATATTTGTCGAACCGTTATTGATGAAGAAGCCTCGACTTGCGTTATGTATCTTACTTGTTGAAAAGCTATTGGCTCTCCTGCCCTTACCGAGTCACACAATACTCTTAAGGCCTTTAATGGTACATGTTTTAAACCTTACGATGTTCTTCCTTCGTTGTCTATTATGTTAGAAGGTAAGGCGGTTAATGTCGAGGTTGAGGTCTTTGATGAACCTCTTGATTACAACCTTCTACTTGGACGTAGCTGGATTGATTCCATGTGCGTAGTTGTGTATACTCTTTTCCATGTGTTACATTTCCCACACCAAGGAAAAGTCGTTACTGTCGACCAACTGGCCTTCTTTAATTTCAATTCACGTACTAGAAACATACCTTTTATCTTGAAAACACCTCCTGGTTATGAGAATGTTGGCATGGGTCTTTTAAAAGATTCAACCTTGATGGGTACATTTCCTATTCCACCACCCGATATTCCTCCTCCTTTTGTCGCCTCAATTAACATGATATCAACCTCTGTTCTTGAAACCCCTGAGTCTTATGACCCATGGATAGTACCTAGCTTTGGTGATTATCTTCGTTACGATGACCAGATGCCTTTAAGCTCAGTAGAATCAAATTATCAAGCTATTCAATCAGAAACTACTCCCCCTTCTCTCTATGATACATCTCCTGATACATTTCATGTGATCTTTCCTACTGATGAGATGATCATGACGATCATTTCTATGAAAGATACCTCATGGGACGATGGGCATCATCGTTCTATTCTCCTCCTCAAACATGATACCATAGAGAGCTATTAATGAATTTCGACTCCTTCTATCATTGTTGTTATTTATTTTGTTTCTGAGTCAACAACTGACGTTTTGTATGAAGGGAACTTGAGTAATATTTCACCTACCATTCCTCTTAACATATCGTTTAAACCCGAGGTCATGGAAAATGTTCATATTGGTGCTTCATGTTCTATTGATGAGGTTCACAATTATAAATCCCCTTTTCAAGAATTCTGTGACGTTTTTTCTTAGAGTTATGAAGAAATTCCTGGTATTGATCCTGATATCATTATGCATTCCATTAAGACTTACCCGAATGCTAAACGTGTTTGGTAGAGATTTCGCCCAGTAAATCCATGTAAAGTTGCTGCTATTAAGCTTGAAGTTGAAAAAATTCTTAAAGCTGGATTTTTCTATCCTGTGGCTTTGACCGATTGGGTGTCTGATCCGGATTTATGTAGGAACACAATGAAATACATAAATACACATAAACGTAGAGATGCAGTGGAAATAAGACTTCATTTCATTAATAACAAATGACTGAAATATGCTTACAGACAGAATGGAAATCAACTAGCTAGGGCGTTGGTAGCTTATATTTGAGAAGAGATGTGGCGACTACTATCCTTTGAACTATGTTACAATGAGGCTCGAAGGCCTATTATTATTGGGAAACAATGGAAAACCCTAATCATCCAAAGACCTAACCCTAGGAGATGAAACGCCAAGACTATGGGCCCCGTTTGGGTAAGTTGGTACATCAACTTCCCGGGGATGTAACTTTGGCATACAATCTCTTTTTGACACGTTCCATACCTCGTTAGAAAGATCTATCCCTGTTTTCCCAAAAAACGTTGTTTAAGGCCTCAAAACGGCTCCAAAAGTTCAGGACCCAAAAAACTGCTAAAAATAGTAAACTGTGCGGAAACTGAAAAACTGAAAGAAGCAATGGTGGGAGTCCAAGTGGAATAGGTGGGTGGCCACCAATATCCACCTGGATCATTCCTCCCCCCTT
>JZKD02S1390057.1:44555-56245 GCA_000966675.3 Picea glauca
TTAAGTATAGGCAAATAACCAATGTAGCCACCGTCTTAGCAGAATCAATAATGAATTCATGCCCTTTGATAGAAGATATAGATGTATAATTACCAAGGCATGCTGAGCAAGCAACGCCGGTCGCTTGATTTCCAAGATTTGCTGAAGAAGAAGAGCATCTGAAGGCTGTAGAACAGATTGAAACCAATGCTCAATATGATTATGCATACCATGTTCTGTTGCTGCTGGAGTTTCTAATTGCTCGTTGTTTTCTGCAGGCTGGCAAAGGTGTTCACACAGAACCACTGAATCAACTGTTTCCTCCTCCATCTCTTGAGCTGTAGAGATCTCTTCAAGTTCCTGCAAGATGCACGAAAGCTCCTGCAACAATCTCTTCTTCTGTTCATTCAATCTTGAACCCATTAGTCAATTTTTGTGATTTTTTCTTTATTTGTCGGGTGGTTTGCTAAAAAGATTAGCAAGTCACACAAAATAACCAATTCTGAAAACTAATTTGCAAACTCACGCTTTCTTGAAACAAAATCTGCATACTTGCTAAATGAAATATCCTTCTACTGAGAATGAAAACACACTTGCTCTATGTAAACTGAAAGCAACAAAAACTCTGCTGAAAGGAAATGACATCTACTGAAAAGAAAGGCACTCTGTTTTGAAATGAATATTACTTCTACTAAATCAAATGCACACCCTCTTATACTAATGAACTCAACTGCTGAATCAAATCTATTTGGCAAAACTTCGGAGCCCACTCTCCAATCCTTTTTAGTACCTCCCCAGCAACGACTCCAAAATGTCGAGCTGCAGATATACCATGTAAATCAACATTTAATTGTCAACCCGGGAAGGTAGACTTAGAGGAACAAACACAGGAAATGCAGGTCTGAAGAGGGGGTTTAAAGGATGCCAAACTAATCTCTGAACTGCTAAAAGAAACTTGTAGAAAGAAGCTACTATACTCTACTTTGTTCGGCACTACTCTGTACTGACTTGCACTCGTTTTGCACTACTCTGTACTCACTGGTATTGTTCTGTATATGCATGTAAAAGATCTACTGCACACTGATGGTTGAAAACAATTAGGTTTCTGCTACTCTTATGCCAAGTGAACTGAACCATTACAACTCATGAACATGACTGAGATTAAACTGCTATAAATTAAACACAATTCTGAGAAAAAGAACCTACAACCATATTTCTATTATAACTAAAGATGTACTGCAATCCTGGGTAGGGGGACCTTCCTATCCAAGTTGCATTGATAATTAACCATTAATCCATTCTTATAGACAAGCTTCAGAATTAATAAAAAGACAGAAGACTAAAAGAAGAAAATGCGTTCTGGTTCTATTTCATCTACTCAAAAAGATTACATTCCTCCAAGCTGTGTTCTTTGTATCAACTATTCCCCCCATCATCTCTCAAGCATAGTGCGTTTCAGATCGCCTCTACCTATTTCTCTACATCATTTCCATCTTTTCTCGAGCATAGAAGCTCTCATATGATGTTTTTCAGATCTCTGGCAATGCATGGCATCTCTTTACATAACGTTCCAGATCTCTGGCAATGCGTGGCTTTTCGCCCAAGAAGTTATAAAACGGTTTTTAAAATATTGCCGGAGGATGAGACACGTTTTACACAGTTAATCATGCCACAATTTTCTTCCTTGCGTTATGCACGAATTTAAATGCTTGATGCCAGCTGTTTCAATGATTCAAACAAACGGTTTCCCCCCTGCGTTACACATGCACGGATTTATGAAGTGGCAGAGGGCGCCAACTATTCTGTCAAGGAAAGGTCCAGTTGTAGAGATTCCTCCTCAAATCGCAGGGTACTCTGTTTAGCTTGTTCAGAGTCAAACTTATCTTGGCATTTTTCATATTGCCCAATAACCCCAAAAACTGAAGTAAATGATGATCTTAACAAGTTGCACATCTTGAATAATATTTCCGAAATCTTTCTACCTGGAAAATTGAGAAGAAAGCATTCCCTAGTAAAACACAAACATACCGTGGTCCTCCACTAGCACTACCGGGGATAACGATAACCCCATGTCTTCTTGAAAACCATTTAACAACTTCAATATCATCAGAAGCACCAGTTGGTAACTTTGCTCCAGAGATCAATTACTCCCTGTCTGCCCTTTACAGCATTTGCACCAAGAGGTGACAGTGCATCCAAATTATATCTTTGTTTTTAAACCCTTTCCTTCACCCATTCAGGGCCAAGCTCCAGTGAATGCAGAGAAAGATTTTGTCCAATGATTGAAGCACATATTGGGATATTATCTTGTGTTTTGAACGGTTGTGCTCCAAGGCCCATATATGTGTAACAAAGTATGAATAGCACAGAAAGAATGCCATTTGCTTAACAAAATACTTCAGGAGAGTAAACAATATCTTCAAGAACCAGCAAGAAAATTTTATAAATACGGAGCCCAACAACAATCCATGTCGCTCCCCGTTTTCCGAAAAAAACATCGTTTAAGGCCTCAAAACGACTCCGGAAGTTCAAGACCCAAAAAACTGCTAAAAATAGTAAACTGTGCGGAAACTGAAAAAATGAAAGAAGCAATGGTAGGGTCCAAGTGGAATAGGTGGGTGGCCACCAATATCCACCTAGATAAGTGTCCAATCTTGTTCTGGTAAACAATAAACAAGGCACGATTCACGTTTGTGTATATTATAGGGATATCAATAAAGATTATCCTAAAGACAATTATACAACCCCTTTCGTTGACTAGATTGTTGACGACTGTGTCGGGAGTGACATATTCTCCTTAATGGACAGTTTCTCCGGCTATAATCAAATCAATATTTTACTTGCGGATCAACATAAGACTTCTTTTATTTTCCCTTAGGGAACCTTTGCGTACCAAAAACTACCTTTTGGTCTAAAAATGTTGGTGCGAATTTTCAACGTGCTATGTCTTATTCTTTTCATGACATTAATAAAATTGTACAACCCTATCTAGACGATCTACTGGCACATTCCATGCATCGTCAAGATCACCAGGCACATTTATGGGCCATTTTCCTACGTTGTCGTTATTATCGAATACATTTGAATCCACACAAATGTGTTTTTTGTGTGGAGTCTGGACAACTTCTTGGTTTTATTGTGTCTATACATGGGATCTGGGTAGACCCCTTGAATACCAAGGATATTCTTAATCTACCTCCTCCTTCCACGCTACGCCAACTCCAAAGTTTGCAAGGGAAGGAATTTTTTTTACGTCGATTAATTCCCAACTATGCAGAATTAACGAAAGAATTTACTCGGTTTATCAAGAAAGGTTACGATTTTGTATGGGACTATACTGCAAACAAAGCCTTTGAAGCTTTGAAAATCTCCTTAACCTATACACCACTGCTATTTCAACCTGACTATAGCCGAGATTATTTCTTGTACTTATTTACTTCGGAATCTACCATTGCTATGGTTTTACTCCAAGAGGATGATTCACATGTTATATACTATTTGAGTCGGAGTCTCACGACCACTGAAACCAAATATTTACTTGTGGAGAAACTAGAATTGGCAGCTGTTCAAGCTGTTCAACGTTTTCATCACTACATCTTATTATGCAAAACCACAGTCATTTACGATTGCAACCCCATGAAACATATCCTTTCTCGACAATTGCTGGGGGAAAAGTACTCTAAATGGATAGTTATTCTCCAAGAGTTTGATTTGGAGTTTGAACACGCAAAGTCAAATAATTCTTTGTTTTTTTCCGAATTGATATGTGACCTTCCCTTTAATGAAACATAAACTACGACAGAGGATTCCTTACATGATGAATCCCTCTTTCTGATCAACTATGATGACATATGGTACGAAGATATTATCATCTATCTCCAAACCCAAACTTTTCTACCTGATTTTTCTAGTACAAATCGTTGTTGTATATGGTATCAAGCTTGCCAATACATAATCCTTGGTGATAGCCTTTACCTCTGTGGTATTAATTCCATATTTCAATGATGTCTCACCTATGATGAAGCTAAGAAAGATTTCAATGACTGTCACTCTGGAGCATGTGGCATCCATATGTTTGGGTATGCCACTGCCCATAAGATCTTACGAGCTGGTTATTTTTGGCCTTCGTTGTTTAAGGATTACATTACTACTGTTCAGAAATGCCACGCTTGTCAAACCTACAACAATAAGATCCGATATCATCCTTCTCATCTTCACCCTGTATTTTCAGTTGGTCCATTCGTTAAATGGGGCATTGACTTCATGACATGTAACCCTCACTCAGTTGTGGGGCATGGATACATTATTGTAGTTGTGGATTATTTCACTAAGTGGGTTGAGGTGATGCCTACATTTGATAGTACCAGGAAAGATGCAACGTTGTTCATATTCAATCATATCATTACTAGATTTGGTGTCCCTCAAGCCATCGTTACTGATCATGGTAGTCATTTTCGCAATTTCATGATGTCTGAACTTACTGAAAAATTGGGTCTTCAACATGAAAACTCAACCCAATATTATCCGCAGGACAATGGCTAGGTTGAAAAAATCAACAAAGTTCTCACTACTATGCTTCGACGGATGGTAGGAATTCATAAGTCAAATTGGCACATGATGTTGTTCTTAGAATTATGAGCCCATCAGACATTTGTTAAGTCTGCCACGAGATTCACACCTTTCTAGTTAGTATATGGTATCGAAGCCATTTTGTTGATTGAATGTGAAATCCCATGTTTGAAAATAGTTGTTGAACTTCTCCCTAACTCCTCAGTTGAGGAGGAACGTCTTTTTTATTTGATTCAATTAGATGAAACCCGTCGTGACGCCGACTTAGTTATTGAAACTCAGAAAAAACATTTCAAAGCTCAATATGACAAGCATGTCAAACCACTTGTTTTTTCTAAAGGTGATCTAGTTCTTCTTTATGAGAAAGATCATGATTTGCTAGGGGTCGGTAAATTTGAGCCCATGTGGCGGGGTCCTTATATTTTCAAATGAGTGTTGGAGAAAGGGGATTATGAGCTGGTAGATTATGTTGGAATTCCTTTGAGTGAACCTAGAAATGGGATTTACTTAAAGAAGTACTATGCTTAAATCATTTTTGCATGAGTGTTATGTATTTCTAATGTATCATACTCTTGTGTGTATTTTTTCATTTTTGGCTTTTCCCTTCAAACTGCTTACCTTTCACTGTTCTTGGTTTCCATATGTCTATGTCTTCGCTACCCTATATTGGCTTCGCTGATGGCTCTATCCATAGTACTCAAAACTTAGCGTCTGTTGCTTGGGAAATCTACGCACCTACGGATGGATCGATAAGTCTACACGGTGTTTGCCTTGGTCGTGCAACTAACAATATCGCAGAATGCAGTGCAGTTATCAAGTTGTTAACTGATGTTGTTTCACATGTTGTTTCACTTGGAATCTGCCATCTTATTGTACGAATCGATTCACAGTTAGTAGTTCTACAGTTGAGTAACATTTATTCCATCTGAAGTCCTACTTTGTTAAGGGTATATTTACAAATTCACCTCTTGGAACGTCATTTTGATTACATTGAGTATCAACACATTCCTAGGTGTCTAAATACATTAATAGATGCATTGGATATTTATGTGTTAGATAGACATTTGAGACAATTATAAAATCCAATCACATTTTGTACATAAAACAAGTAAGTCGATAGAAGCCTCATATTCATAACGATAAAAGTTTACAAAAAGTGTTTTTGTCCGAAGACCAAAATATCAAAAATGTGAAGCTCATAGCTTCATGTACAAGAGAATTAAGGATGCTTCTCACTATAACAAGTGACTTCTCATGCTACTCTATGGAGCAGTCGACTGATGGATGCAGATACACCCACTGTGTGGCGTTGATAATGCCTAGGGAGCTCATCCACTGTGGCATCAAGGACATGCATGGTCAGCCCCTCCAGGTTCTGTTCTATGACCTCTAGATCTACGACATCTACTCCTACTACAACGCCTCTCTTTTCCTACCTTTGGATCAGGGATGAACCTGGAGGAAGATAAGATCCCACATCTGAATTATCGAAGAGCACTTGATTAGTCATCGGATAAATAACACAAAAAACATTTTATATCATTAAAAATAACATAAACATTATATAAAAAATATTTCCTTCTTACCTATGTCCTTCCACTGGGAACCTTCGGGAAGAGATAGGTTTGGATCTCCGTGGAAATTTACCCCGACATACACATAATCTTCAACTATGAGCAACTGAGTCCTCGACCATTGGAAGAAGACATCGTCATACCTGACGATATGACCACCTCCATGTCGGGCCATGAGATCTACCCACCTCTTCATCCCCAGATCCTGTGGAGAGGGCATACCCCACTCCACTTGTAAGCATATGACAGGGACCCTCTCCAGAAAAAAGGATACCAAAATAGACCCATATCCAAAAAAAATTAACCCGCCACTTCTACACTTGGTAAGTTGTTTCTTCATGCTTTTAAAGACCCCTTTGCACCAGTTGAAGACTCTGGGATCCATACATTCCAATGCATACTGAAAATGGCTCTGTAAAGCCATGTGGGGAGTGCACTCCCTGCCATGTGAGTATTAGTATATGGGATAGTCTACAAAGGAAAATCTTAGACATCCCTGATAGCTACCTTAGCTCTATGTTTCTCGGTACCCAACACACAATGATGATGGATGTAGTATTTCATAGGCTCACCTTCACCCCTGCTGCCTGTAACTGTCACCCGTGAACCACAGTGAGATAGTCCTGTCAGGAAATAGATATCATCGATATCTATGGTGAGTGTGTGGGTACCCACACGAAATGCATGCTCGTTCACATCCCACATGTGAACCAAGTACTCTAGTAGTCTCAATTGGTCTCTCATGCCCTGAATCTTGAAGAATTTTAGTAACCCACACAGTCAGAGGGCCATAAATGTTCTCGGGTCATTATCAATGAAGTAATCTTCTTCTTTGTGCCCTCGTTTGTGCCACTCCAACATCTTAACCATGGAATACTTGCCAAGGAACCATAAGATGAGATTAGAAACATAAATTTATTCCCTGGGGGTTTTCCCTTGTTGGGTTCATATTTTTAAGTTTTGGGTTGCTGTCGTCGCACCCTACCTATAGGGTCACCTGCAACGATCCTAGATCATCACGGTTCCCAATATAGGGAACCTACGATGACCTCAACGCACGAGTAACCCCTAAAAAATCAATCCAAAAAATAAATTTAACCAATGAAAATCAATTTTAAAACCATGCAAAGATGAAGAAGAGGGAGATTACATTTTTTGCAGAGACGATTCATGAAATGATCCTCCATGCACTCTGCAATCAACAATTGAAGATCGAGGTGAAAAGGGGATTTGGAGCAATATTTGGGTAAAGTTACAAATGAAATGGTAAAATGTGGGTTTTTACCTATTTTATTGACTTTTATCACTTTTCATTGGTATATTATATTATTTTTATGATTTATCCAAACCCTAAAGTCTTAACAACTTTATAAGTGATTGTTTTTTGCAGATTGAAAAAAGTCTAGAGGGGAGACTTTGGAACAAGGGTCCGCTTTTTTGGTTTATTTTTGTATTTTTCTCATGTACAAATCCTTTTAGGGTTTTTCAGGAAAATCTCTGAGCAGAGTCTTAATTCTTTCCCGCGCTCGTAAAACCATGAGAACGTAATCGGGTAGTCTTTTGTCATTTTTTCGAACTCGTAATGGTGACATGAAAAACGAAACCTATGGAGTATCCTTTAAGTTCTTTTCACACTCCTTAAAAATGAAAATATTGCCGAGCGACCTTGTCCTTTTCACGCTTGTAAAAGTATTTGAAGAAAATATCTGATGAGTGGTAGGTTATCACTTTTTCGATCTTGTCAAATTAATTTACAAAAAAGGGCCTGATGGAGTTTTCTTTAAGTGTTTTTCAGACTCTCTAAAAATGAAAAACCCTTGAGTTTTCTCTCTTTGGACTTGTTAAATAAACATCGAAAGACCCATATGGGATCAAACCACTCCTTCTTAGGGTTCTTTAAACATACTTCAAGGGACTCGTTCGAAGGATGAGATTACATAAACAAGCATATGTTATCCTCCTCAAGATTTTGTAAAAATAAAGAGGTACTCGCCATAAATGGTGGGAGAAATTTGGGAAAGAAATGTGTCTTTGTATCTGTGATTAGTGGTAGTAATAGTCGCTCTTGAACATGACACCCCCCTTCATCATTGTATTCGGGTTGGGAAATCCATTTGTCTCTCATTTGACCATCCACAAGTTCATATATTGGGTCCTCTTTGAGTCAATCATGCCAAGACCATTGTCATGTCTTTCATATGTTCAAGAGATGTTGAACCCAAACAAGCCTTCTATTGAGTTAGCCATCTGCAATTATAAATTTTCTACCATGTTGGCCTTCCCTGTGTCAGTTTCGAATCACTTCATACTCCGCTCTATCTCAAATCTGTTACATATTTTGTGTCATTGATGGGGGATACATCAAGTCCCTCCTATGACGAGTCTTTTCCTATCGACTTCAACTCATTATCTGGGAACAAGACTTAGAAATCATTTAGTACCTTAGAGCCTACATGCCTCAATGGCAGGTTTCTTCGCTTTCAACAGTGGGTTCACATCATTGACCCTTGATTGGAAGATTCCATTGAGTGTTCGATTTAAACTCATTTATTCATATTTGTTGGATTGTATTGGGGTACCTTGGGAGTCATTGACATCAATGGTGATTTCCCTCGCACTTGTTAACGATTTCCATTAATGACCGGTAATCAAGTGGTTTCTACCATGTTCGACCTTGACACCTGTAATCACATGGATGATTCGTACTTAGAGACGATGGAATGAAGACCCTAGATCTTATCATTTTGGTCTAGGTTGTGACAAATTATTCATGAATTTGTACTGACACATAGATCCATTGTGTGTGTCTCGTGGCCATGTTCGAATTTGAATTATTTAACAACATAGATCCATAGTGTATGTTTAGTGTCCATGACTCACTTGACACTTATGATTAGAGTCACTTGTAGTCTGAGCATGGGAATTCCTACCTAAAAAATGGTATGATATTTATTATTCATATTCTTGTTTGTTTGCAGGTTCCTGATCGATGCGCTCCTTGTTTTCGACACACACATTCTACAAAGTATTCCAGCTGTCATGAGTTCCAACTTCATACTTTGGGGGGAATTCTATTACACATTATTTTCATCACCTCAGTGATCACTTGACGACATGTGTTCATGTTCCCTAAAAAATATTAAAAGCGGTTTTCTCCATGGGAAAAGTGATTTTCTTTCCTATGCCAAAAAACTTATGAAGGAAGGTTGTCACACCCTACTATATGTATGGGGTGAGATGATTCATGATCGTCGCACTCTGCTCTATACCTGGGCTGTGACGTCGTCGCATGCTTCTTGTGCATAGGGTGTGACGATGCTTAAAGCATGGGAAAATTCAAATTTCATGAATGTTCTAGAAGGGAATCTTCTAGAAGATGAGGTGGCCTCCGATCAGTTTGGATCTTAATCGCTTCTCTTATTTGGTGGGATCATCCTAATCTCCTCATCCATATTTATTTCACACTATATAAAGAGGGATCTCTCATGGAAAAGGCTAATGTTGAATAGGCTAAGAATTGTATGGAGAGTTCTACTTCAGATTATGCTTGAGAGATTTGCTTTAGTTCTTTAAGTCAGATTGTGGATCTTCTTCATTCAAGGCACTTGGAGAAAAGATGTGTGTATTGAAGCAAAGAGCCATTGAAAAGGGACCTTTCAACATCAAGGCATGGGGTGTATTCTCCACTTTCTATTCACTTAATACAATAATGCATTTCTTCCCTGTATAAGCATCTTGTCTTCTATTGTATAATTCCTTGATCATATACATAGACTTCATTAGAATATATATATCTTTGTTTCCCTTCTTTTTTGGTTGGTTATTCTTAGACAGGATTACTATTCTACAAATTCAAGGAAGGAGCTACAAAGACGACACTAGCAGGGACAAGCGTCGTTTAAAAGGTATGTCACTTGTAACTCATTAAACTAGTTCGTATGATAATGAAGTTTAAGGAGAAGTGTGAATTCTATTATGTTTTGTTCTAGTTTCCAATGGGATATAGGGAGATTTGTTTGTGTCCGCACTTACCGATTAATCCAATAACACTTGTGGTGCAACCTCTTGTTCGACAATCAAATGTTCTAGAAACTAGTCAATCCCATGTCCATTCTCCTCATATATTTGATCCACCAGTGATTGAAGGGGAAGGAACTACAACATTGTTAACTCCACAACAGGGAGGTCAAGAGTGTTAGAATAGGGGTTCATCGTCCCTACCTAGATTGAGCACTATGCGGAGAAGAACTCCTAAACACATTGAAGTCGATGAAAGTGGTCTAACATCACTTGAAGGTAAGTTACCTAACCGTACTATTCATTATCATTTCGTATAAAATAATTAAAGAATATTTTGAACCATAATCCGATGCTTCTAAATGTCAATTATTTTTGGCTTTGTTAAAATCTAGAAGTTTGATTGTTGTTAGGATAATTTTAGGCATTAAAACAGTCAAAAGTTTAGAAATAAGTCATCATATTGTTATAAACCTTGTAGATACTTTTCAAAAAATTGGTAAGAAATCTCGTTCTAAATACCGCAATGCAGCCCGACGTGTCTTGTCACAATCAATTGTTAGCAAAATAACAAAAAAACATTGTTTGCTATAATAAACCTCACACCTCATGAAATACAATGTCAAAACCCTTAGAAAGTATTATCATAGATGAGATAGCCTTGACACAGGTGGCCCAACATATTTGTGGGCCTTCACTAGTAGGCTACCTGTTCTAACATGAAGTTAATTGGAGCAATTAAAGGAATAATATACGATTTTTGGCATGATAACACCAGGCCTTCTTCCAACCAAAAATATGTACTAAAATTGAGAAGGGGATCTAGGGACCATGAAACCCATATTAAACACTTTCTTGACCTTACACAGACATAATTGTATGAGATATTTAGGACTATACATAGTGCACTTAACTTGGGCCAAATATCTTTCCATAAATGCAAGCCTTGGTATGTTTGAATAAACACAATTCGTAACACATGTTGTTTTAGATATCACATTGAGATCACATACAAGCATGGGCTAGATGGTAACAAAGAAAAATGAGTTATATTGAAGGAGTGTCACTTCTACATAAGAGATGATTGGTGACATGAGTTAGCCTATGTACAACATTTCTTTAATTTGTGTTACAATCACCTTAAGAAGAAGAACATACAGATGTATCAACATTGGATTTGGTCAGATGGTTGTGCAAGCCAATTAAAAAATGCTCATGTATTTTAATGGTTGTGTATGTTGCACAAAAAAATCAAGGTAACACACATTTGGAACTATTTTGAGTTCATGCACGTGAAATGGGAGCATGATGGAGCAGGTGCATGCATAGAAAGAGCATTACACATGCAAGAAATGAAGTTCATGAATACTTCCCTCATTCGAGATGCAAAATCCATTATTGAATGGTGTTCTTCAGTAATGGGAGAGGGAAGAGGAACTGTTCTAGGATAAATCCGTAAGTGCGGACACAAACCGATCTCCCCAGATCCACCTGGATCTGGAACAAACAGTGACAAAATACTACTCTTTCCCTAGTTCTAAAGTATTGAAT
>JZKD02S1390057.1:56255-80870 GCA_000966675.3 Picea glauca
GCAATATATGTGCAGCCTGCGTACTGTCTCCAAAAGAGTGATTTTGAGAAACTGACAAGTGTAACTTTCTTCATGAAAATGATCTTAAAGAAGAGCTAGATCTTCTATCACCATGACATTATCTTGATAACCAAAAATGAGGATAACAGGAACCCATGAAGATCAATCACACAAGAAAGGACATGTACATAGGTATTCTTGGGAGGTGGTCGATGTAGATCGATCATAGTGGTATGAATGAAAAACAAACCAAGGAACTCGTGGATTCCATTTAGTTAGAACATCAGAAAATGCAATAGTTGAAATATGGACAAGAAAACTCTCTTGCTTCTGTGGTCCATGTAGTAGTAATGAATGGGATGATTGTGAATCGATAGATTGTGTTGATAGATGGGATTTTGTATCACTCCCCATTGGTCAAAGTTTAACTATGGAATTATCCTAGTTGGAGGAGGAACAATCAAGTCTTTCAACAGATTTTGATCATGTCTCAGATCTCATATTGCCAGGTTCATTGAAACCTTCTATTAAATTTTGAATAACTAGAATCAATTTTTTATTCTTTGGTCATTTAGTGGACTCACATGTTGGCACTCAATTTTTTGTAGGGTTCATATACATAGTGGTTTCCCTAAGAGATAATGAATGGGGCACTAATGATTGGTTGGAACGTTGCTTAGATGGAAAAAACACCCTCATGCGATCAGTAACAGACTCTGAAAGCATTGAATTTCTGATTGGGTCAATGGTTATTAAAGGAGAATATCTGACACAGGATGAAAGAAAAATAAATAAATGTGGTTATTTATTTAAATATTATAAACCAGGTCAATCCGTATACCACTTTACGAACTTGGTTGTTGGTACAAACCTCCAACTACAAACAATGTCAAGTAAGAACTCATCAAAGGTACACTACTTCTTGCCTTACTCTGAGCATGAGAAGTTAATGGAGACCATCAATATTAGAAGTGATTCTGATGGTCTACTTGAATGACCATAGGTATGTAAAAGGAATAATTGAAGTAATATTTCAGATTTATGAATTATTGAAATTTTGTCTTTAGTTTATGGTTGTTATGGTATTCTTGTCTTGCTATTGAAATTCCATGCCTTTCCTTTCCTTCACTTTCCATTCCATTCCATTTCTTTCCTTTCCATGCCATGAATTTCCTTTCCATGCCTTTCCTTTCCATGCCATGCCTTTCCTTTCCATGCCATGCCTTTCCTTGCCTTCACATGCCTTGCCTTTCCTTTCCTTTCCATGGCATGCCATGCCTTGGCTTTCCTTGCCATGCCATTCCTTTCCTTGCTATGCCTTATTTCGATGCCTTTCCTTGCCATGCCTTGCCTTGACTTCATGTAGAATTCCATTCCATTCCATGCCTTGCCTTTCCATCCCATTCCTTGTAATTCCTTTCCATCCCATGCCTTGCCATGCCATGCCTTTCCTTTCCTTGCCATGCCTTGCATTCATGTGCCATGCCATGCCATGAATTTCCTTGTTTTGGCTTGGAAAGGAACAACATTGGCATGGAAATGACATGTAATGGAAAGGCATAACATTGGCAGGGAATGGCAAGGCATGGAAAGGAATGGAAATGGAATGGAAATGGGATGCAATGGAATGGAATGACAAGACATGACAATGACATGGAAATGGAATTTCATGGCATGCCTTGCAAATCCATGCCTTACTTTTCCTTTCCTTTCCATGCCATGCCTTTCCTTCATGTGTCAGGCCATGCCATGCCATGCCATGCCCTGCCTTGCCATCCCATGCCTTGTATTTCCTTTCCATTATATGCCATGCCTTTCCTTTCTTTTCCATGCCTTTCCTTTCCATGCCATGCCATGCCTTGCCTTCACGTGCCATGTGTTTAAATAATGTAACTGCAAAGTGTATTCTTATTATTATTTGATATATTATTCATTGGATCAATCCCCATTGTGGATTGATCATGTTGGCTATTGTAATAGGACCGAATCCCCTTTTGCGGATTGGTCAAATGATAATTATAATAGACAGAATACGAAGTCGGCTCAACAGATATTAAAGAGGCCCCAAAATATATTAAAGGTGGTTATAAGCACCCAGTTTGAGAAGTCCTCCCTGTCAGTGAAGAGACACTTCACACATGCCATTCTTGTATAAATAAAGAGGCCAACGCCTCACTTAGACACACAACTCACTTGCTCATTTGAGAGACAAGTTTCAGAATTGCAGTTGGAGAAGAAAGAGAGAGAGTGGCACATATTTGGGAGAGGATATTTTGTATTAGCTTAAGTTATCTCTTGGCATTGTATTGGCTATCTATAATAAGGAAGTTTTGCTGGGTTTTCTTCCCCTAGAGGGTTTCCCAGGATAAATGTTGTGTCTCTTATGATTGTGTATTTCTCAGTGATCTTGTCTTTATGTTGTTGTTATCTATTGAAATGCAAAGAACTATAATAATGGCATAAACATTAAAATGGTATCAGAGCCATGTTGAAGAGAGCATCTTTCACAAGAGAAAAACGTCATTGTTTCCATACATGCAAATTAGGGATTTTTTTATGGTGTAGCTTTTCAGCCCCAAAACCATATAGAAAAGTGCGCTCTCCCTCAAGGATTACTTTGGCATCATCAACGCACCTTTTCAGTGGGTGGATCTACTAGAAAGTGAAACCCTCGTTTCACAAAAGTACCAGAAAACCAGTGAACCAGAAGTACCAGAAGTACCAGAGTACCATAGGTACCAGAAAACTAGAAGCACCAGTCCAGAAATCCGCAGATCAAGTTTGGAAGGGTAAAAGTTGGATTTTCTTAGATCCAAGCACACCAGGATACTTGCCTCAGCCAAGTGCATCTCCTGGTAAGTTCAAAATTTGATTTTGAGCACTTTCATTTTTTGGTCATTTTCCTAGCTCCAGGTAAAAGATGTCTGCAAGCACGAAGCTTGCTGACAAACTGGAAGGCGTGGAAAAATTCCATGCCTAGAAGTATAGGATTGGCCTAATCCTTGCAGAGAATGACCTATCAAGATTCATCAAAGAAGAAGTGTCGAAACCCGAAGATGCTGCAGAGAAAGCAAAGCATCAAAAGGACACAATCAGGGCCCAAAGAATCATTGCAGATTCAATCAAAGACCACATGATTCCTTATGTGTCATCAAAGAACACTCTGAAAGAAATGTTTGATTCCCTAAGAAGATTGTACGAAGGAAAGAACATAAACTGGAAGATCAATCTAAGAACTCAACTAAAGAATACGAGGATGCAAAAAGGATAAACGATCCAAGAATATTTCTCTAGAATTTCAGAATTCAAGCAACAGTTAGAAGTGATTAGAGACACCATAGACGAAGACGAGCTCATAATGAAGGCCCTAAATGGTCTCAAAATACCTTGGGATGCATTCATCCAAATGATATGTGCAAGAATGGAGAAACTAAAGTTTGATAGTCGATGGGAAGAATGCATCCAAGAAGAAACAAGTGTAGCTAACTGTGAAGCACTACTAGCAAGAGATGATGATCAAGCCCTAACTACTCACACCAAAAGAGGAAGGAAGAAACCCGACTTCCATAAGGATATTCATAAAGAGCCTCAACCACCAAACAGATTCAATAATAAAGAATCTCATCCAAGGAGATTTCATAAGAGAGGACAACGAAGGGAAAGAGACTACTCATTTGTACAATGCTATCATTGTGACAAGATGGAACTCATTGCAAAATTTTGTCCAGCCAGATGAGAAGAATACAAGAGGAAACATAAGAGGCACCATGCCCATGCAGTCGAAGATGAAGAGCCACCTGCAAATATGATAAGAGAACAAATCAAAGACTATGTCTTAATCTCCTCCCTCTCAGGATCGATAACACATGGAGAGGACACATGGATCATTGATACTAGTGCCTCCAAGCACATGACAGGTTAGAAAAACATTCTCTCTTGTGTTTCAGAAAAGAATTTTTCTCAGAAAGTGACACTTGGAGATAATTACCAATATCCCATCAAGGGAGTGGGAGAATCAAACTACAAACTGAATTCAGGGAATTCATTAAAAATGAAGGATGTACTATATGTACTAGGTTTGAAAAAGAACCTACTCTCCATTTCATCTTTAGAAAATAAAGGCTATAGAGTTGCCTTTATAGATGGAGAAGTTCTTGTGTGAGCTAAAGGAGAAACCATAAATGAAGCTTTCATCATTGGAAGTGAAGAAAATGGCTTGTATAGACTAAAGGGTCACTTAGAAATTTCCATGGCCCACGCCATTGAAAACTCATGTGAACTTTGGCATAGAAGATTAGCTCACATCAACTACAAGGCACTACCATACATATGCAAAGCAGTCAGAGGTTTACCAGAACTTAAGGTCAACCATGAAGGTGTATGCAATGGATGCGCACAAGGGAATAACATCAAGAACCCTTTTCCGAAGAGAGACAACAAAGCAAAAGGAGTCCTATAACTCATTCATTTATATGTGTGTGGCCCAATGCCATCGACATCCATTAGCGGGTATGTATACTATGTATCATTCATTGATGATTATTCTCGTAAGACTTGGGTATATCTCTTGAAATCTAAAGATGAAGTGTTCAACAAGTTCAAGGAATTCAAAGCCTTGATAGAGAATCTTTCTAAAAGAAATATTAAGATACTCAGGTCAGATAATGGAGGAGAATACACCTCAAAAGAGTTCGTGAACTTCTGCAGAGATGTTGGTATCAAGAGGGAACTCACTACTCCCTACAATACCCAACAAAACGGTGTAGCTGAATGAAAGAACATAACGATAATGGAATTTGTGAAGACTATGATCCATGATCAAGATCTTCCTATGTGCTTATGGGAAGAAGCAGCAATGATGACTGTTTATGTGCAAAACCGATTATCCCATAGTGCACTTGGGTTCAAGACCCCGGAAGAGATGTTCACCGGAAAGAAGCCAGAGGTAAGCCATCTCAAAATATTTGGCTACCCAGTATTTATTCATATACCAAAAGAGAAGAGAAACAAGATGGAACCTTCAGGAAAGAAGGGAATATTTGTGGGATACTGTGAGGTCTCTAAGGCCTTCAGGAACTATATACCAGGTCACCGCCACATTGAGATCAACAAGGATGTGACCTTTGATGAAGATGCAGTGCTCAAGAAATCAAGAAGATGCCAGCTTGAAGACATATATGAAGAGGAACCCATAATCTCCAGAAATGCAGAGAGGGAGGTTCCCAGAGCCTCAAAACTAGTGAGGGAAGACGTAATTTCCCCTGATGAGGAAATTCCAGAAGATCATGATATAGTGGAATTTCAAGAACCACCTCAGATGGCAATCCTCCATAAAAGAAAGCCATCTTGGGCCAGAGAGCTTATTCAATATGGGGAGAAGTATGGTGTTCCCCAAGGAACCACGAGACAGGTGAAAATACCAAAGCCATTTTCCAATTATACGACTTTGATGTGTGACCTCCTAGAGAAGGAGCCTACCAGCTTTGAAGAAGCCTTTCAGATGAAAGAATGGACAGATGCCATGACATAGGAATACCAATCGATAATCAAGAATGATGTATGGGAAATAGTTCCCAGACCGAAGAGTAAAGATGTGGTATCCTCCAAATGGCTTTTCAAAATAAAACATGCTGCTGACGGAAGTATTGAAAAATATAAAGCAAGATTCGTCGCTCGGGGCTTTTCTCAGAAAGAAGACATTGACTATGAAGAGACATTCGCTCCTTTATCCAGATACACTTCGATCATAACCATCATAACCCTTGCATCTAAGATGAAGTGGAAGTTACACCAGATGGACGTAAACACAACCTTTCTAAATGGTGTCATATAAGAGGAAGTGTATATAGAGAAACCTCAAGGATTTGAAGTTGAAGACATGAAGTATCATGTCTGTAAATTGAAGAAATCCTTATACGGATTGAAGCAAGCCCCCAGAGCTTGGTATGGCCATATAGATAGTTTCTTATGAGATTAGGATTTACCAAGAGTAAAGTAGATTCTAACCTATACTTCAAGGTTATGAATGATGAGCCAGTGATATTATTTCTATATGTGGATGACTTATTCTTAACTGGAGAATAAAATATCATCACCGAATGTAAGAAGAGACTTGCCTCAGAATTTGAAATGAAATACCTTGGCCTAATGAATTATTTATTAGGTCTTTAGGTATGGCAAAGTCTAGAGAGAATCTTCCTTAACCAAGGGAAGTATGTAGTCGAAATCCTGAAGAGATTCGACATGTTGGAATGCAAGCCCATGAATACACCCATGGAAGAAAAACTGAAGTTGTTGGTCGAAACATTGTCAGAATCGATTGATGCCACCTTGTAGAGATAGATTATTGGATTGTTGATGTACCTGACGAACACCAGACCAGACATTTGTTTTTCCATGAACACCTTGAGTCAGTTTCTGGTAGATACCAAACATGTTCACCTTGTGGCTGCAAAACATGTGATGAGGTACCTTAAGGGTACATTAGATTGTGGTCTCAATTATGATGGAGGTCATGATTTCACATTGAGTGGATACACTGATTTAGATTGGGAAGGAAGCGTTGCTGACAGGAAAATCACTTCTGGATGCTGTTTCAATTTGGGATCAACCACGATCTCATGGAAAAGTAGGAAGCAATCCAACATTTCTCTCAGCACAGCGGAAGCAGAATACATTTCTGCATGTTCTGCTAGCTGCGAAGCTATATGGCTTCGAAAGTTGCTGACCGATCTATTTGAAGTAGAGATGGAAGCAACCTCGATCCTATGTGACAACCAAAGCTGCATAAAGATGATAGAGAATCCTGTATTTCATGATAAGTCAAAGCACACAGAGATATGATATCATTACATCCATGACATGGTGCAGAGAGGAGCCATAAAGCTCCAGTACATTAGCATGGATGAACAGGTTGTTGATGTGTTGAACAAGCCCCTATCTCGTGTAAAGTTTGAGTACTTCCGAGATAATCTTGGCATAGTCCGAAAGGACCTTCCTCGAAAGGGGGAGTTGTTGTTGTGATGAGATATTCCCTGCTTCCGACCTTATGGTTGTGACATAAAGTAGGACATACACCTTGCTTCCGACCCTATGGTTGTGACGTAAAGCAAGATGATGTGATATGACTAGTACTATGCTTCCGGCTGTAGAGCTGTGACGCAAAGCAAGTCTAATACCCTTCTTTTGACCTGATGGTTGTGACTTAAAGAAGGATGTGTTCCTTTCTTCAGACCTTATGGTTGTGATGTAAATCAAGATGATGAGATGAGTCTAGCACTGTGCTTCCAGCTGGATAGCTGTGATGTAAAGCTAGTCTAGCATCCTGCTTCCGACCTTATGGTTGTGACGTAAAGCAGGATGAGTATCTTTCTTCTAGCTTTATTGTTGTGACGTAAAGCAAGACTATGAGACGAGACTAGCATTGTGCTTCCAGCTGGATAGCTGTGACATAAAGTCAGTCTAGCATCATGCTTCCTACCTCATGGTTGTGACGTAAAGAAGGATGTGTATCTTACTTCCAACTTTATTGTTGTGACGTAAAGCAAGACTATGAGACAAGACTAGAACTGTTCTTCCGGCTTGATAGCTATGACATAAAGCCATTCTAGTATGATGATGATGAGCCAGCCTCGTGTTGTGATGATGATGATGTATTAGTTTTATACTAATCCATATTGATGTAGATGATGATTGCATTCCTTTGAGAATGACGATGCCTGCCAGTGAAGAAAAATTCTGATGATTTATAGATATTCCAGTTAGTGCTCCAAGATGATATTAATGATGCTCCCCTCCTGATGTCGCTGATGATGCATACCTCTCTCTCGCCTGATGCTGTTGAAGAATACCCTTCTTGTTAAGGAGGAGTGTTGAAATAATGTAATTGCAATGTGTATTCTTATTATTATATGATATATTATTCATTGGATCAATCCCCATTGTGGATTGATCATGTCGGCTATCGTAATAGGACCAAATCCCCTTTTGCGGATTGGTCAAATGATAATTATAATAGGCAGAATAAGAAGTCGGACCCAATAGATATTAAAGAGGCCCCATAATATATTAAAGGTGTTTATAACCACTTAGTTTGAGAATTCGGCCCTACGAATGAAGAGACACTTCACACATGTTAGTCTTGTATAAATAAAGAAGCCAGTGCCTCACTTAGACACACAACTCACTTTCTCATTTGAGAGACAAGTTTCGGAATTGCAGTTGGAGAAGAAAGAGAGAGAGTGGTGCATATTTGGGAGAGAATATTCTGTATTAGCTTAAGTTATCTCTTGGCATTGTATTGGCTATCTATAATAAGGAAGTTTTGCTGGGTTTTCTTCCCCTAGAGGGTTTCCCAGGATAAATTTTGTGTCTCTTGTGATTGTGTATTTCTCAGTGATCTTGTCTTTATGTTGCTTTTATCTATTGAAATGCAAAGAACTATAATAATGGTATAAACATTAACACCATGCCATGTCATTCCATGCCTTGCCTTTGCAATGAAGAGAATTGTCATGTAAATGGCATGGCATGGAAAGGAATAAAATTGGCATGGAAATGGCATGACAAGGAATGACAATGGCATGGCACACATTTCCAAGACATGCCTTTCCTTTCCATTCCATGCCGTTCCTTGCCATGCCTTTCCTTTCCATGCCTTACTTTCATATTCCATGCCTTGACTTGCCATCCCATGCCTTGTATTTCCTTTCCATGCCATGCCTTGTCATGCCATGCCTTATCTTTCCATGCCTTGCCTTGCCATATCATGCCATGGATTACCTTTCCTTGCCATGCCTTTCCTTCACATGCCATGTGATGCCATCCATTTCCTTGCCTTGACATGCGATGCCATGCCATGCCTTACCTTTCCATGCCATGCCATACCTTGCCTTTCCATGTCTTTCCTTCACGTGCCATGCCATGCCATGACATGCCTTGCCATGCCATTCCATGCCATTCCATGCCATGCCATGCCATGCCTTTCCTTTTCATTCCATGTCATCACATGCTTTGCCTTTCCTTGCCTTTAATTTCCATGCCACACATTTCCTTTCCTTCACTTTCCCTGCCTTTCATTTCCATGCCATGTCATGCCTTTCCTTGCCATGCCTTGCCTTTCCTTGCAATTCCTTTCTTTTCCTTGCCATGCCTTGCCTTGCCTTCACGTGTCGTGTCATTCCATGCCATGATTTTCCTTGCCTTCATGTGTCATGTCATGCCATGCCTTTCCTTGTCTTTCCATGCCATGCCTTACCATGCCTTACCATGCCTTGTCATGCATTTCCTTGCCATGAATTTCCTTCACGTACCATGCTATGCCATGCCTTGCCTTTCCATCCCATGCATTGCCATTCCATGCCATGCATTTCCTTTCCATGCCATGGATTTCCTTTCGATGCCATACCTTGGATTTCCATGCCATGGCATGCCATGTCTTGTCTTTCCTTTCCATGCCATTCCTTGCCATGCCTTGCCATGTCATCCCTTGCCTTCACTTTCCATTCCATGCCTTGCCTTTCAATGACATGTCTTTCCATGCCTTGTATTTCCTTTCCTTTCCATGCCATCATTGCCTTTCATTTCCATGCCATTCCTGCCATGCCATGCCATGCCTTGTCTTTACATGCCATGCCATGCCTTGCCTTTCCATGATTTTCCTTTCCTTCATGTGTCATGCCATGCCATGCCATTCCTTTCCTTGCCATACCTTTTATTTCCTTGCCATTCCATGCCTTTCCTTTCCTTGACATGAATTTCCATGTCATGCCTTTCCATGCCATGCCATGCCTTGCAAACATATGTAATAATCATTGAGAAAAACCCTAGTGCTGGAGATCCTCTAACAAATGGTTGTCTGGGCAACAAAATGGAAATGGATGGGACCCTCTAACTGAAACCTGGTACCCCAGATCCAATTCCATTGACGGTTCATTCATTTGAGTCTCGATTTGAGTTTTATATTGAATTTCAACTCACATCCTCAAGCCATTCATGGACATGTCAAAAATTTGGTCTAGGGGGATAAAATCCAAACCGAGCAGCATTACAGAGTTTTGTAAGCTCCAACATGTTTGTTTTTTCAAGGCCCACGTGACTACACTACCCACAATTTCCCAGCACAATGTTCTTGAAAATCAACCTCTCATTCATAACTGCACTATGCCTCATTGAGAAAAAATCTAGTGTCGAAGATCCTCCAAGAAATGGTTTCCTAGTCAACATAATGACAACGGATGGGCCCCATTAGCTGAAACCTAGTGCCCTGGATCCAATGCAATTGGAGACTCGTCCATCCAAGTCTCAGTTTGAGTTTTATCGCGAGTTCCAACTTGCCTCCTCAAGTCGACAATTTGGTGCAAATCCAAACCTAGTAGCATACCAAAGTTCTATAAAATCCCTCATGTCTATTTTTCCAAGGCTCACGTGACTACATTACCCACAATTCCCCAGCACAATGTTCTTGAAAATCAACCTCTTGTTTAGAAATTGCACTATGCCTCATTGAGAAAAACCCTAGTGTCAGAGATCCTCCAACAAACAGTTTTTCGGTCATTGGAATGACAACAGATGGGCCCCACTAGCTGAAATTCGGTACCTTTGATCCAATGCGATTGACAATTCGTCCATCTGAGTCCCAGTTCAATTTTTATCATGAGTTTCAACTTGCCTTCTTAATCCATTCAGGGACATGTCAAAAATTTGGACCAGGGGCATAAAATCCAAACCGAGAAGCATAACAGAGTTCCATAAGATCCCACACATATTTTTCCAAGGCCCACGTGACTACACTACCGACAATTTCCCAACATAGTGTTCTTGAAAATCGACCTCTCATTTAGAAATTGCACTATGCCTCATTGAGAAAAACCCTAGTATGAAGCTCATCCAAAAAATGTTTTTTCGGTGAACAAAATGACAATGGATGGCCCCCACTAGATAAAACCCAATGCCCAAGATCTAATTCAACCGATAGTTCATCTATCCGAGTCCTGGTTTGAGTTTTATCCTGAGTTGCAACTCGCCTCCTCAAGCCATTCAGGGACATGTCAACAATTTGGTCCAGGGGCATAAAATGCAAACCGAGCAGCATAACAAAGTTCTATAAGCTCCCACACATCTATTTTTCCAAGTCCCACGTGAATACACTATTCATAATTTCCCAGAACAATGTTCTTGAAAATCAACCTCTCGTTCAAAAATTGCACTATGCCTCATTGAGAAAAGCCCTAGTTCTTGAGATCCTCCAACAAATGGTTTTCTTGTCAACAGAATGACAATGGACGGGCCCCACTAGCTGAAACCCAGTGCCTTGGATCGAATGCAACCGACGGTTTGTCTATCCAAGTCTCGGTTTGAGTTTTATCGCGAGTTGCAACTCACCTCCTCAAGCCATTCAGGGACATGGAAAAGCATGACAATGTAATGTATTGGTATAAGTCTAGCTCTATGTATGGAAATGCAAGGAAATGAAAAGAAAGGCAATGCAAGCCAAGGCAAGACATGACAAGGCTAATCAAAGCTAGACATGGCAAGGCAAGGCAAGGATAGGCCTAGGTCTAGGTCTAGGTCTAGGTAAATCCTATTAATTATGATAATCCATGTTTCAAAACTATGAAAATACCTTAGATATATGAATAAAGAGAGCTTATGATATGGCATTGAAATTCTCATGCAAGTATTTTTATCTAAGATAGATGGGATAACAAGTTGTATAATTACATGCAAATCCTATTAATTATGATAATCCATGTTTCAAAAATATGAAAATACCTTAGATATATGAATAAAGAGAGCTTATGATATGGCATTGAAATTCTCATGCAAGTATTTTTATCTAAGATAGATGGGATAACAAGTTGTATAATTACATGCTTAATGAATCCTTTGATTGTAATTTTTACGTATTGAAGTTGTTCATTTAGTACAAGCATTATTTTTTTAGGAAAAAAAGAAGCTATGATACATGAATGGCATTATTTTTTTACTAAATTAACTTGATAACAAATTCTCTCTAATGATGAAAATAACTATGTTTTTACAAACAATGGCAATGCCATGGAAATGGCAAGGCAAGGAAATGCCATGGCATCGAAATGCAATGCAAGACAAGGCATGACTTGAAAATCCAAGGCATGTCATAGCATGGAAAGGAAAGGCATGGAAAGACAAGGCAAGGCATGGCATGGAAAGGCATGGAAAGGCAAGGCATGGCATGACATGACAAGGAAAGGCATGGCATGGCATGACATGACAAGGAAAGGCATGACATGGCATGGCATGGAATGGAAAGGCAAGGAAAGACAAAACATGGCATGCCATGGCAAGTGAAAGAAAGGCAAGTCATGACATGGAAAGGCATGGCATGGCATGGAAAGGAAAGGAATGGCATGGCAAGGCATGGAATGGAAAGGAAAGGCATGTCATGGAAAAGAAATACATGGCATGGTATGGAAGGGAAAGGCATGGCATGGAAAGGAATGGCATGGAATGACATGGCATGGAAAGGCATGACATGGAAAGGAAATGCATGTCATGTCATGGAAAGGAAAGGCAAGGTATAGCATGGCAAGGCAAGACATAACATGGCATGGCATGGCATGGCACGGAAATGCATGGAATGGAAAGGCAAGGCAAGGAAAGGCAAGAAATAGAAAGGCATGACATGGAAAGTGAAGGCAATGCAAGGCATGGAAATTATATTTTTCCTATTGTAACTTAGTTAATATCATTTATTGGCTTGGTGAGGCATGGAAATGGCATGTAATGACAATGACATGGCATGGAAATGTCATGGAAATGACATGCCATGGCATGGCTTGGCAAGGCATAGAATTGGCATGGAAATGGAATGGAATGACAAGGAAAAGCATGACAATGACAAGGAAAGGCATGTCAAGGAAATAAAACACATGGCATGGAAAGGAGAGGCATGGCATGACAAGGAAAGGAAAGGAAAGGCATGGAATGACATGGCATGGAAAGGAAAGGCATGGCATGGCATGTCATGGAAAGTGAAGGCAAGGAAAGTCATGGAATGGGAAGGCAAGGCATGGAAATGGCATGACATGGGAAGGAAAGGCAATGAAATGCATGGCATGACATGGCATGGCATGGAAAGGAAGGGAAATGAATGGCATGGAAAGTGCAGGCAAGGAAAGTCATGACATGGGAAGGCAAGTCATGGAAAAGAAAGGCATGGCATGGGAAGGAAAGGCATGGCTTGAAAAGGAAATGCATGGCTTGGAATTGCCTTCACTTGTATTTTCATGCCTTTCCATGCCATGCCATGACATGCCATGCCATGCATTGCCTTGCTTGGCAAGGAAATACATGGATTGGAAAGTCAAGGCAAGGCATGGAATTCCATGGGAAGACAAGGAAAGGCAAGGAATTGCATGCCATGTCATGTCATGGCATGGCATGGAAAGGAAATGCAAGGCATGGCATGGAATGGCAAGGCATGTCATGGAATGGCAAGGCATGGCATGGAATGGCAAGGCATGGAAAGGCATGGCATGACAAGGCATGGCAAGGCATGCCATGGAATGGAAAGTGAAGGTAGGTCAAGCCATGGCATGGGAAGGCAAGGAATGGAAATGACATGTCATGGGAAGGAAAGTCAAGGCAAGGCATGAAATGGCATGGCATGGCAAGGAAATGAATGTCATGTCATGTCATGGCATGGCAAGTGAAGGAAAGGAAAGTCATGGCATGGGAAGGTAAGGCATGGCAAGGCAAGACATGGAATGTCATGGAAAGGTAAGACATGGATTGGAAAGGAAATACATGGCTTGGAAAGGCATGAATTGGCATTGCATTCACTTGTCTTTCCATGCCTTTACATACCATGCCTTTCCTTTCCATGACATGCCATTCCATGACATGCATTTCCTTGCCTTGCCATGCCATGCCATGCCATGCCATGCCATGTCTTGCCATGTCATGCCTTTCCATGTCATACCATGCGTTTCCTTGCCATTCCTTGTCTTTCCATGCCTTTTCAAGGCATGGCTTGACAAGGCAAGGCAAGGCATGACATTACATGGCAAGGAAAGGCAAGGCAAGACATGGCATGGCATGTCATGGCAAGGCAAGGTAAGGCAAGGCAAGGAATGACAAGGCAAGGCAAGGCATGGCATGACATGGCAAGACAATGCAATAAAAGGCATGACATGTAAAGGGAAGGAAAGACATGAGATGGAAAGGAAAGGCATGGCATGGAATGACAAGGCAAGGCATGGCATGGCTTGGCAAGACAAGGCAAGATAAGGCAAGGTCCAGGTCTAGGTCATTGATTTACCTAGTATGTGCTCTTTATAAGTCGTTGATGGTTATTTCTTAAATGTGTTAAATGCATGTTTTATCAAAGTGGTGATATTGCATGTTATCTTGTATTCTTCATGAATTAACCTTGTCTTGCAACCCTCAATTTCATGGTTAGATTAGGACACACCCTCGATTTCCAACCTTATTAGCTTGACATCTAGGGTTTAGTTGTCATCTTTCACCCTTAGAATACACCTTGACACCTTTTATTACATTTATGTCATTTTTTCATCCCTTTAGGGATTGATGTCTTGAATATTATAGGGCTATTATGTGCCATCTTTCCTTTCATAAAGCATTTGTTATCTAAACCCTAGCTTAGGCTTTCATTTTCATACCCCTTTCATTTAATGATTACTTTTTTTAAGGGATGTTATATTTGTCTTGTTGTAACTTAGTTAATATACTTTATTGGCTTAGTGAGGAATGTCAATGGCATGGAATGTAAATGACATGGAAATGGCATGGCATGGAAATGGCATGCCATGATAATGGCTTGGAAAGACATATAATTAACATAAAAATGGCATGGCATGGAGAGGAATGGTAATTCTATGGCATGGAGAGGAATGACAATTCCATGGCATGGAAAGACATGGAAATGACATGGCATGGCATGGAAAGACATGGAAATGACATGGCATGGCATGGAAATCGAAAGGCATGGAAATGGGATGCAATGGCATGACATGACAAGGCAATGCCATGGAGATGGCATGGCTTGGCAAGGCATGGCATGGAAAGGCATGGAAATGGCGTGGCAATGGCATGGGATGTAATTCCATGGAAATGAAAGGCATGAAAATGACATGTTATGGCATGGCTTGTCAAGGTATGTTAATGGCATGGCATGTCATGGAAATGGCGTGGCAAGGCAAGGTAAGGAAAGGAAATTAAAATGTCATAAACACTTCATTGTATGGAAAGGAACTTTGTGTTATAAATTTAAGTCATATGTCCCTAAAAAAAAATGGTTTTTTATTTCTTAGGATGAGAAATGTTTCTTTTTTTGTTGTTCTTGTTTCATTGCAAACCACATTTGTATTTGAATTTTTCCTTGCATAATGTTATGGAAAGTTATATTTGTTGTTGTATAGGTTAAAATGGGAAGCTACATGACAATACATGGGAAACTACATGACAATACATGGGAAGATACATGCCAATGGAATGGCATGGAATGGATTGGAAAGACATGAAAATGGCATTCCATGGCATGGCTTGGAAATGCATGACATTGACATGGCAATGGAATGGCATGGCAAAGAATAACATTGGCATGGCATGGAAAGGGATGCCAATGGCATGGAAATCACAAGGCATGGCATGGAAATGGGATGCAATGGCATGGCATGAAAAGGCATGGAAATGGAATGGCTTGGCAAGGCATGCCAATGGCAAGGCATGGAAAGGCATGGAAATGGCGTGGAAATGGCATGGAAATGGCATGTCATCGCATGTCTTGGAAAGGCATGGTAATGGAATGACATGGAAATGTCATGGCATTAATAGGTTTGTGGGATTGGGTTTGGGAGGGTCCTTTGTCTCCTTGTGTGATCTAACCCAAAAATTGGGTAGGAATGTGCAATAAACTCTCATAGATGTTGAAGGGAAAAGAAAAATGGTTTCAAGTCTCCCTAGAGGAATGTTTGTAGCATAGAATTATTCTATGGTGTGTCATGAAATGTAACCTCAAAACCTTTATTTGTAGGTGGAAAATGATACCCATTCTAATATCTAGTTTCAATTTGAACTCTCTCATTGTATTGATCAAAATCAATATGTTTAGTGGACATCATGGAAGATTGAATAAACTTTATTAATAATTGATGGGTTTAACAAAATTTACATATACCCACAACACAACCTAAACAAACATGAGTGCATTAATGAGTCATTAACTAGTTGTTTTGGTATTTATGAATGGTTACACATAAATCAAATGATTTTATATATGATTTTATATATGTCATGCATAGAAAAAGGGGAATAATGTGAGTTCCCTAGAAAATGGTCAAATTATGGATTGAATCAACTAATAAACTAACAAATAGGGTTCTAAAAGGAATGTCAAGGGAAGACTAGGGTCAATATTTTTTCCTAAGGAGACTAGGAATACTAGGACTTATACCTAGAGGAGAAAATAAAGACTTTTATCTTGTATCTCTAGTAAGATAAGAAGTTAGGGTTTTATGGCATTTGAAAACCCTAGTGCTACCTAATGTTCTTGTTATCGATAAGATATAGGGAGTTGATCTTGTATAATTGTGGGATACAAATGTAGGTTCCAAAAAGGACTTACCATTATGTATGCTAGCTTGTTGATGATATCTAATGGAGTGAGATATTGGCTAATGTTATCTTATGGTTTCCATCACTAGGGTTTGAATAGCCCGACTTGTAATAACCTGTGATAAGATATTAGTAGCTGCATGTACTTCATATTCTAAATATATATGAAGTGTTTGGGTTGTTCAAATGTTGTGTACTTGCATAATTGAGTTTTAGCTTATGTCATTTTCATAATAGAGTAATTCTAGTACTAGTTTTGGAGGTTAATTTGACATAACATTGAGCTGAGATTGTTAAGTGATTTACAAATATGTAGAAGATAAATGAGAAAATTTATTTCTATAATAAAGTATTGTAATATGCCATTTTTTAGGTCACAATATTTAAAAGTGACAACTATTTGAGGGTGGATTGTCATTGGATTTAGATGGAGATAATTCAAGAGGTAGTCCATATTGTTGGTTGTGAGTTCATGTAAATAATTCAGAAGGAATGATCTATCGATGATGTAGAGATACATGGTTGATTAGAAAACAATTCTACTTGAGAACCATTAATTTCTTATGGATTTAACACTTAGCAATCCTTTCCACCATAGATATTTGTTAATGCATAACACAAGTATTTATAATCACTTTAGAAAAAAAATCAAGGGATTAATACACATAAAATTCATACACTTTGAAATTCATATATTCTTCAACATAAAATGCAGAAACAGTGAGATTCATAAAAAGTGTGCCATGAAATGTGTGTGTGTGTGTGTGTGTGTGTGTGTATTGTACATTTTTTACAAAATGGCACCTCATGCCCAATATACAAAGAGAAAACAAGTTCCCTAACATAAAAAAAATCCATATGGTGGCCTAGATATAAAATGGCAGTTGTTGGTCAATCATTGACCACTACCACCCTAACTACCCTCAAGAGAATCCTGGAAATCTAGCTTTCTTCTCTTTCTCTAGGAAGCACCTTGAGTGGTTCTAGGCCTGAGCGTGCTTTGACGCTATGGAGACTGCACAAAGAGAACACATTGTTATAAGTTTTTTTCCTCAATGAATTAATAAACATACAAAATGATACTTTATAATTTAGCCTAAGACAACTCATCTCATATGCTATTGTCAATCACGAGGGTGTTACCCTCCTCTATGACCCCAATCTCTCCGCGATGCCACCTTGCATTAGTTATAAGGATCAAGTCAAGAAAATTAAATAAATATACGTAAAATCAAATTCATGATACATAAAAAATGATCATCAACACGTTATCTCACCATGAATATCTCAGGCCTCAATGGAGATTCAATAGCATATGGAGCACTAGGTTGTACTACCTGCTCCAAGGAAACCTCTAATTTGGTAGCCTCAGTAGATGGGGACGATGGAAATGGTGGTGGGGATGGGCGGCATAAAAGTGCATCCACTGTGGAAGGATGCAATGGAAGAGGTGGTGTGGATGGGTGGCCTATGTGTGAATCCATTGAGGATGTGTGCAATAAAATAGATGTTGGGGGTTGACTACGATAGACCCCCATAGGATGTACAAGTGATTGCAACTCCCCAAGCATGGAGAAATGTAACCCAAAAGAAAATCTGAGGTGCCCAGGGAGTGCAGTAGTACTATAACTAGAAAATGTGCCAACAACCTGCATACATATTACTAATATTGAACTATTAGTACCAAATAGTCAAATTCAAAAACATGATTTTTTTTTTTGAGAATTATAGGATATTAAACTCTACACATGATACTTGTGATGCAGGTGATTTTTCCATCCCAGATGGACATTCCTCGACATGGCCTAGTCCCAAATACTATAGAAACACAAGAACATTAAAAATCTGAGGATGCCATAAAATAAAGAAATGACTATGGTGAATGTATCAAATGTGACGCAAACCTGTGTGTGGGGTGCGCCCAATGAGAAAGTTGCCTTTACTGCTGCATCAATGGTGGGGCTAGAAACTGATGCATCCATGGACATAGATGGTCTACTACTCATATGTAACAATTGCAAAACAACATACAATAAAATATTCATATAAATACACATAATACAAAATAAATATATACCAATGAATAACATAGAAAGGCTTAAGACACTAACCTCCTCCATGAAGCCATGCCATCCACTGGGCTCTATAGGCCCATAGCATATCTTCTCGTAGCTCGAGCATCTGAGGTTCACATGGATGAATGCTATGTCCATGTGCCCTCTACTCACTGTACTCTCTTATGCATGCTGAAGCTCCAACCCCTCTATCAATTTCACTGGAAGGAACCTCATACTGAGATAGTACAACAAATCTAGTGTGTTGCACTAGGATACAAGTCAATGATGAAATGGCTAGTTGTACCTACTGCAAGCTCTCTACAATAGGAGTATTTTGTGTAGGGGGTTCAGGCCTTCACCTAGGGAGACAAGGACCTAACACGGGATTGTTCCTAGAATGCTCTCAGTCCCGTGCAGACCCTTGACCCACCCCTTGGAAGTCACCCATGTCAAAGTAATTGACATGCTTACCCAAAATAAACTTAGCCCATAATTTTCTTAGAAAATATAAGGGCACCTCCCTGTTATTGGATGGAAGTTTATCATATACCATATACCACCTACTCATCCAATTTTGACTAATCCGGGGATGGATGCACCAATCGATGGAGATGTGTTTCTTGGTCAATGGTAGTTTTTGTCCATTTCTAGAATCCCTAAAAACAAAAAATATTTGTTCTTGGTTTCTATACAAAACAATGTTATAGTACTCATACATTCTTTCCCTATAATCATAAATAGAGGTCAGTTTCCCTTGGGCACTTGTAATGGACTTCACAATGACGTCCAAATAAGAGGCTAAGGAGACTCTGCTAGGCTCTCTAGTGTCCCTTAATTGTTCCTCAAGGGTTCTTAACATAACCAACCCCTCATCAATTTGAGTGTTTACATTGGGTGGTTGTGGTGGGTTGGGGTTTTTCTCTCATTGGTTTTCTTCTGAGTGGTTTACATTGTCTCCGGGTCCTAGTTTATTATATAGGCTGCAATTTAATAAGCCATGGCATGTAAATTAGCCTATTTTTTTTAATTAAAATAGAAAATAGAAAATTTCTTTAATTTAGATTCTTGGGAGCAAAAGACTAAATTGGAAGTGACTAAATTGGGAGAAAAATAAGAGAAATCAAACATACCTGGAACGACTGGGACACGGTGGCAAGATCCTCACCTTGTTTCTCCTTTCTATTTGTTCAATGAGGGTAAAAATGTGAGCACGATTTGTGCAAATGAGGACAAATCATGCTCACATCCCTTTAAAAAATGTTTAGTAGAGGAACGTGCACGTGTTCCTAGGAACGTGTTTTCTTAGGAACATGCACACTCTCTTAGGAGTGCACACATGTTCCTACCACTAAACCTACATGGCAAGCTAAGTGGAGGTTTGGGCACTTCCAAACCTATAGGGTTAGGAACGTGTGTTCGTTTATGAGAACACACATGCATTCCTGAGTACACGTTCCTGATGATCCCCTTGCCACTATTTCAGACACCAACTTCATGCACACACCCATACTTGAATATATGAATACATTAAGAGAAAATCTATTCTTTGGCACACAAATTTTATTTTATTATGGGAAATTGAATGAATTGCATAAGAGGTTTGATTGGTCATATAGACTTATTCACATGTTTGGTAAAAAGGGAAATATAATTTATTTTAAAATTGGAAATGAAAATGCATATCGAAATGGGTAAGTTCAATTGAAAGGAAAGCAATTTTATTTAAATAGAAAATAGTGATTTCATGTGCACCCACTCAATGAGGAAAAAGAAAAAGGATCTAGGAAACATCTAAGAGATAGTAATTTAGGAGAAGAGGTTAGGATGTGATGAATAATCTCTATTTTTCATTTTAAATAAAGAAGTACTTATGTTGATGCATGGGTGGGTGAATAATATGCATTTAGTAATTAAAATAATTAATATTTTGCATAATATGGACAAATGTCACGATCCTCAAAGGCTATACAAGAAAGAAGAATTGGGCTTGTTAAGAAACCTAATACTTTTTTGCAATCTAATACTAGATGTATGTCATAATGTTGAATTTTTTTTCGGTGAGTTGATGTTGGACCTCATATGCTCTAGAGTATCCACACAATTTGAATGCTAATTTTTGTATTCTTCTCATACAACCCATTGTAGATTAGGGGTCCCTGGGGAAGAAGAGTACCTATTTGGGAGTTGGTAGGGTAGGTAAGAAAGTTATGTATTTGGTAGAGAAGTGTTAGAATTGATACTTGGATCAAGTTTTGAACTCAATAATCATAAAGGGAGGATATTCTACAACCTTATGTAAACAGGTATGTCAGACTGAAATTTGTAAAGGTATTTTCATTTCTTTAGAAAATTGGAAATTGGTATTTAGGGTTTGAAACTTCTAAAAAAATCCAAAGAAAATAAAATGTGTTTTAAGAGTTGAATTTGATTATTAGAACTCTTATAATAAGCTTTGGGACTACTCTAACCCCTGTAGAAAATCCCATAGTGAATGGTTGCTTAAAAAAAATTATGGAAAGCAAATTGTGAATTGTGATCTCACCTTGTAGAAGCAAAAAATGTATTCAAATGTTAGTTACCCATATAAAACATGTGGTTGCATCCATATGATTTCTAATTACTCTTAGGAAACCCATGGTTGAGTCATGTAGGTGAACAATTGAATTTTTTGAAGAAAATGTCTGGATTTTTCTAGTTGTTATGTTCTACTTCAAGAGGGAATGATGGGATGAGATTTATAGTGTTAGTATTTTGATATAAACTGTGTTTAATAAATCATTTGACTATTTCTATTGTCTCTATTTGTTCTTTAGAGAGTTCATCTTGATTTCTAGTTAGTAGACCGATTGTTTTGCATTGTTGAAACTCTTTTTGAAGTGTAATACTTATAATATAAACATTGGATTAATGGTAATCCTCCTCGAATATGAGGAAAGAAAAGAAGAATTTTTATCCAGCTGCATGCATAGAGAAAGAGCATTCAAAGAGGCTTTTGTATGCATCAAGTCAGTAGACCAATATTTTTGCATTGTTGAAACTTGAACTTTTTGAATTATAATACTTATAATCTAAATATTGAATTAATGGTAATCCTCCTCCAATAAGAGAAAACAAAAGAGAATTTTTATATTTACATGCATAGGGAAAGAGCAAACATAATTTTGTATGCGTCAAAGTTTTGATTGAAATGCATTCTTGATTAGTCATTGTTTAGTTTGTTGTATAACTATGACCAACATAGTAGATAGGGTCATGGTGAGATGAAAGAGAGTTGTTTCAACTGCTATATTACTTAAAATTTGATATATATATATATATATATATATATATAAGGGTATTGTTACCATGATTAAGGGATTGCTAGTGCCATATTGAGAATATTGTAGTACTATCATAGATTGCAGTAGAGGGCCACTGAATGATCAAGAGAAGTTGAGTCATTTGGGACTTGAAATTCACATTTTTAAAGTATGTATTAAGCAAATTGAACTGCATATTGACATATTTTGTTGAGTATATTACATTGAAATATTTTAAGGATTATGGAACTTAATGTAAAGAATTAGTGATTATATTGTTCCATGACAGTGCTAAATGATTCCTATGCTTATGTAAATGTTGCAAAGCTAATTATTACTTATATAAAAAATGTTGCAAAGTGTGTGTGTGTGTTCCACATTATTGTAAGTTGTGTGTTTTTTTTTTTACATTGAAATATTTTAAGGATTATGAAACTTAATGTAAAGAATTAGTGATTACATCGTTCCATGACAATGCTAAGTGATTCCTATGCTTATGTAAATGTTGCGAAGATAATTATTACTTATATACAAAATGTTGCAAAGTGTGTGTATGTGTGTGTGTTCCACATTGTTGTAAGTTGTGTGTTTTGTTTTTTACATTGAAATATTTTAAGGATTATGAAACTTAATGTAAAGAATTAGTGATTACATCGTTCCATGACAATGCTAAATGATTCCTATGCTTATGTAATTGTTGCGAAGATAATTATTACTTATATACAAAATGTTGCAAAGTGTGTGTGTACGTGTTCCACATTATTGTAGGTTGTGTGTTTTTTTTTTTTTGTTAACATCTTGGAGGGGCATTACGATAAATAATGAGAGGTTTATTGGAACATTTCTTAAAACATCTGTAAAAGTCAATGACAAATCTTTGGCTTCACCAATAGGGAATAGTGGAGAATGTAGCCCTTCAAAATATCAATACAATTAAAAGTATTGTTGTAACTAAATTCAAAGAGAAATGTCAAGTAATAATAAAATTGAGGATAAGAAAAAACAAAGAATAATTCATCCAATATTTTGCAAAAATTTAAAGATAAAAAACAAGTATTGCAAATATAAGAACAAATCCTCATGAGTTTCATAATAAAATGGGGTGGTGTAAACCTAAAAGACCTAAAACATTTTAACATGAAATAACATGCCAAATATGTGAAATTAATAAAAAAACCCAAAAACACTTTCTTTTTAAATCCCCACATACATAGGTATTGAGTTTAATTTTCAAAACATTTGTAATGCAAATAATCTTCAAAATTGACAATTGGATTTAGTTTGGATGGTTGAGAGAATTGATATTTAACCTCCCCACCCAAATTTAATTTCAATTATAAAATCTCAATTTTTTTTTTCAAATTATTTAATCACAAAAACAATAAAATAAATAACTTTTTTTTTCTATCATTGTTTATTATTTAATTAATTTTAATATTAAAAAATTAAAATTAATTTTAATTATCAATAATAATTATCATGATATAACAATCTTATTTTTTTATTATTTTAAAATTCAAATCATCTCTTATTATTTGTTTCAAATATTTTATGATTAGTCATTGGAAGGAAAAGATCAGATTTTTAAAGAAAGGTTATGAGATGATAAACTTTATGCACATCCACAGACAGTTCAACAAAGAAGCAGACAGTTTGTCAAAAAAGGCCCTCAAGGAACCCTTCAGATGGTTATTTTATGAAGAAACAAAAAAAGGATCTATTATAAGATCCGGCAAAATGCAAATCCTATAAAGAGGACCTTCATAGAAACAATTTGCAAACTTCAATATGTCCAGACACACATATAAAATCTGTCATAGCTGAAAGAACTTTCCATGTCACGGAAGTCACTTTTATGTAATCTGAAAGTTTCATTTGATTCTAATAAAGAATAACGGAAGTCACTTTTATGTAATCTGAAAGTTTCATTTGATTCTAATAAAGAATAACAGTGAAACTGTTTTTTTCGCATGAAAAAAAAATACTTTATGATTCATTTGTTATGTCCTAATTTTAAACAGTGTTCAAAAAATATTTCCAATATTTCCAAATACAGTTAATCTATTCTAATAAACTAATATGGTGAAAGCTTGAAAAAAAAAAACAGTTTATTAAAATTAATTTTAATAAATAATAATAACCATAAAAACAAATACATTATGACAAACTTTCCATTCCTGTGATATAATCAGGCAAACCTAGTACGCTTGGCGATTTGCTTTACATTCTGCGGATCTCTCCTTTTACTGCCATATTTATTGACCAAAGGTCGTAAATTTGGATCCTCCTTTTTCGGATTATTATTTTCTCGTTGGTTTTTAACTTCATTTCCTAATATTTGAGATAACTTTCTCGTGTCTTGTACACAGTTTGACTGACGAATCAGTTCCTGCCATCATCAAAATTCAGAAAACTGTGATTCAGAAATTGAAGTATCATCGGAGATGTTGAAAACTGTGGCACAAAATAATTCGAAAGAAATCACCTCAAGTTGGAGAAGGGTGCGGCTCGGATGTTTTGTTTCATTAACTTGTGATATATTTTTAGAAATCTTTGTTGTCTGTGATTGGTATTCTATGTCCATATTATGTTTCGCCACGCTTTTAAACTGCAATACAGTTGTCAATGTAATTAGAATA
>JZKD02S1390057.1:94212-110761 GCA_000966675.3 Picea glauca
CTGGAAACCCAAACCAGGAAAACCAACATATATTATATTCATACATTGTGTTACATTGTTTACAATACAATATACATATAGGAGCCAGTGACATCCAAAACCCTAACCCAATGACTTGAATTAGTCCAAAACCCTAATTCTTTAACCGGAAATAGAAAACCATCGGCAAAAAACCATGTGCCAAAAAAACCACCTAATATCATGTGGTCCCGAAAATATGTCGTCCCGGTAATATGTCGTCCCGGAAATATGTCGTCCCAGAAATATGTCGGCTCGGTGGAAATATGTTGGCCCGGAAAAAAAAATTTGGGGGCGCTGCCCCCGAACCCCCACGCGGGGGGCTCCTCCTCCCTGCACCCCTCGAGGGGGGGCCTAGCGCCCCCCGCTCTAACCCCCCTACGCACAAAGAATATAACACATACCCAACAGGGGCAAGCCAAAATTGACTACTTCCTTTGACATTAGTAGGATCCCCTTTATTGGTATCCCACATCCATACTACGTCCCCCTCCTTGTACTCTCTGATTTTGAAATTGGTTGTTCCTTGAACAACCCTAGTGTATTGTGTAGAGGGAGGTGGGTGGGATTCTACTGTAAAGACATATTTCTTGGAAGGATGAATCCGTATGTCACCTTCTCCTATTTTTTGCAACTTCACGGTCCCGGCTTCCCTGTCTTTATACTTATCTAGGAGGTGCAGGTATCTTTCTTTTGTGGGCCATTGTATCTAATCTTCCATTTTTGCAAAGGGCACATATTTAGGAGGATCTTTTTCTTTGTTATTTTTTACGGGGTGATTAGTTTCTTGCACATGGGTTCCGGTTACTGACACATTTGGGAGAAGGCCTATTATTCCATTTTTCAAAGGTAAATTCACATAAGTGAGGTCCATCTCAAGGGTTCCACCCAACTTTGAGGCAAATTTCCTAGACAACAACATTCCCCACTCATATGGGACGTCTACTATCATGATGTCAATGTGGATTACTTTCTTGGGGTACTCCTTAAGGAAAACTTCCACATTTTCAACTACTCCATGTGTTGGTATGGATTTAGATTCAAAGCCACACACATTTCTGTAAGGTCGTGTGACTTTCAAGCCTAATTGTTGCATGACCTTGAGAGACATCATGTTGCACCAACCCCTGAATCTAACATGTAATTGTTACGGATTTTATTATTCATTAGCAAGGTCATGAAGAAGGGCGGGTGTTCATCATACTAGATCCTAAAGTGATAAGCTTGTAACATAATAGGAGGGTCCATAGGTTCATCTGTCCCTTTGAAGAATTTATCAAATCTCTGTTTAATAGATGGCATCTTAATGACTTCTTTCAGAGGGATGATCACGTGCATTTTGGATAAGGCTCCTTCAAATTCAAAGTCCAAGTCCGCCTTTTCGGTCTTGGGTGTTTAAGGAGGAGGAGGGTTCTATTTTGAAGGCTTTGTATGAGTCATTGCAGGATGGTAAGGGGAGGCTGGTTTAGTTTATTTTGCCTATATACCTGAAATTCTTGTTTTGCCAACTTTTGCCTTGACTCAGGGTCCAAATTGTTTATTATTTCCATTCTAGCCTTCCTTGCTGCCTATTTCATTTCTTCTTGGTGTTACTTAGGAGTGATGTTGAGGTAGATTTGAGGGCCTTCTATAACATGGCCTATGTTGTTTATATGGTCATGGAATTCAATGTCCCAGAAAAAAATTTCTTCCCATTTAACAAAACCAACTCCTTTCTGTACTGGATAGCCATATCCTTTTGTAGGACAATAATCATCCCAATATTTAGAGATGTCATAGGTATCATCGGGACAATCATCCCAATTTGTATCCTCTTCTATCAAGGGAAGAGTGGGCCAATCTTGAAACAAGCATGGATCCACCGAGTTATAGTCACTAGGTCCAAGATCATCTGTTAATAAGAGAGAGGGTGTTTTCTCATCTTGCTCAAAATGACCATTTTGTAATAGTGTGGAAGTCCCTTCGAACGATAATTGGTCATCTGGGTCTTTCTTTGTCAGAAAAGGAATTTCCAATATTTCACGAGTTATTTTAACCCTTTGTAAGATATAGGACATACTAGTGCTTAAGTTGGTTCCATTATGTACCCAAAGCTCTTCAAACCTCGTTTTCGGGTCCCTATTGGTTTGGCCAAAGTACTCAAATCCAGGTTCACTCATATCTTGACTTTCTGAAATTGGTGTGATCAAGACAAATAAGGAATCTTCAAAATTAGTTTTTTTACAAGTAGCCATACTTAAACCCTCAGATGGTTCATGTTGTCTTGAAAATTTTCAAGACAACATGAATCATCTGAGGGTTTAAGTATGGCTACTTGTAAAAAACCTAATTTTGAAGATTCCTTACATCCTTGGTGTTTGAGAAAGTTGTGCTTCATTTCTTTTTTGGAGGCATGAGTTTTACTTCAAGTATTTCTGGGAGCTTGGGTTAAGTTTATGTGATATCCTCGTCACTAGATTCCCAAGGGTTGTTATTGTGCGAGAGATTAACCTGATAGATATACTCTTCAAATTCAAGGTTCCTCTCAATTTGGCAAGTGAAATCTTATGCTTATTCTAGAGTTGAGGGTGACCGATCTTTGAGAGTAAACTGCAAAATTCCTTCCAATGAGTTCAAGTAGTGTTGGCGAATAGCTTCTTCTAAGTTTAAGTTAGGTCGTACCTTTTTGAGGAGAAGATTAAACCTATCATTGAAATCCCTAATGCCTTCACTCGAACCCTTGCAAATATCAATATATTGAGAGTAAAGGGAATCCATGCTTTCCTTTTCACACCAATTTTTCTTAAAGATTTGTTAAAGATCTTCAGGGGTTTTGATGCTTCCTTTCGAGAGTTTGTTAATCCATTTTCTGGTACTTCCGGTGAGTGAGATCACAGAGAGCCTTAAAAAGACATAAGGGTGTTCTTTTTTGGATTGGTGAAAATGAAACACTTCACAAAATTTGGTCCAATGAGAGTTGCCACATGATCCCTTTTCTCCTGAAAACTTAGGTATCCAGGATTCGACCTTATCGTGTAGATCATGTAACCCCCCTTGGGTGTTAGATAAGCCTAAAAGGCCAAAACATTCTTCATGAGACCATTTGGGAGAACTCACGGGGATGACAGGATTTGTAGAGATCATAGTAGTAGATGAAGGTATATATTGATGCCCACTACGGGTCGTCATTAACTATTTGTGGAGTCACCAGATGATTTTCTTGAAATCATCAAAAGATAAAGGGAAAACACCCTAAGTGGAGTCGCCAGGTAAGCTTGTAAGTTAAGGCTTCTAGAGGCAAGGCTTACCGAAAAGTTGCCATCTTGAGGAAGGTTTGACTCAGTGTTCCACGACAACGACACCAAAATGTTATTGTGCAGTTTGTAGTTAGGATAGTAGATGGATGAAGAGTAGTCAAACTAGCGTAACTAGAACCTATCCCACCCAATGTCACCTCAATGGGATGGTTCTTTCTGTTTAGGGAGGTAAGGCCCAGGGGAGATGTCCCCGATGACCTGGGGTTTTGAGAATGAAAAGAATTATAAGACAAAGATAAGTTTACCCCCACACAGGTCACCACCGAGCAGATAGTCCGGCTAACAACCAATAATAAAGTATAAAGAAAAAGAGAGATGCACCTACTTGAGACAAAGCAACAAGAAATTGATGTATGGAAGCTTACTCACTTGGTAAGTACTTCATATAAATCAATGAATATCTAATATATATAAGCAATTGGATAATAAATATTGATGAAGTCAATGCTTATAAACTAACAATGATATATAATGTCACCTCCTCAATAAATGTTAAGAAAGCGTGGCATTCAATGCAACAATCAACACTTCATTCAATTCATGCCTTTAAACCACTATTCAATTTCTTATAAGAGAAATGTAATCTACACACATGATATTATAGCAAGGGATGACGACAACAGTAGGTTAGTAGGGTTATTTTATAATCTAGGGTTAGTAGTTAGGGTTTGATTCAAAGTTTTGAGAGTTGTTGTGATCAAGTTCACTCAAGACAAAAGGTATTTAGATCAGTGCCTTAGGGTTAATGCACTCAAAATTAGAGGACACGGGAGCTAAAGGATCAGAAGATAGTACTGCTAAGGACTAGAAGGTGAATCTTTGAGGTGTTTCTAGGGCAAGGCCTCAAAGTCAAAACCCTAGGGGAGAAAGGCTCACCTTGGTGTAGGGGAACTAGGCCTCGGTGCTCTCTCCTCCTTCCTTAAATCAATGGCAATGAAAACTAGCTGAGGAAATAACATAAAACTAATACAAGAGGGTTTGAAAAAAGCAAGGTGTTGCTACAGAAAGGCCTTACTAACAAACCCTAGAAAAATCATCCCATCAAAGTGTAGAAGAACTAGGCTTTGATGTGTCTCCTTCTTCTTAGCTTGAAAATGAAAAATGGCTAGCAAATGAAGAGAAAAGAAGAGTGTAGCTATGGCTAGGCTCTTCCCTCTTCAAACAATGGCTGAAAAATCTCTTAAAGGGGACATGAGACAAGGACCAATGATGTGTGCTTGTCACCTACGGTTTATTCAACAAATTTATAACAATATATGCAAGAAATAACAATACAACCATTCAATCAAGAATTTTTGTAGAAATTCACTTACATATCACCAAGAAAAGCATAAAAAACCCTAGTTGTAACACTTTCCACCAAGAGAAATGCCAAAACATGCCAATAAAATATTCCTTCAACAAGCGTGACTCACAATTTCAGCCAAATAACCCAAGTCTAGTGCAAATTTCAGACCTCACTATGAGTGAGTGAAAGACGATGATAAAAATGAAGGTGAAAATCCTCCATTTATACAGTACCATGACCTAATTTTACATTTTAGGTCATGAAAAAGGCCGACAAAGCCAACATACTAAAATCATAATATTTTACATTAAATGCTCAAAATTAAACCCTAATAAAGCTAAAGAGAGACGTCAAGACCCTCTAAGGGAGATGTTAACCCCTTCTAGGGAAAATGGAGCATCCTAGACAAAAACGTTAGCCCTCCTTGGGATTCTCCAAACTGCCACACATGCCAACACTGCCAATTGTGCCTCCCAAGACCTCCATAAGGCTAGATGACATCATGATCATCATGGGTGACGTCCTAGGCCTTCCAAGGCCAACATTCCACTAAAAAAGGGCCAATCCCCCTACGTCAATCTCTACCAAGGTTCCACTGGTGGAACGTCCTCCTCTTATCCAGTGAAAAGGCCCTGATCCATCTCTGTCCTGTCTCTTCCCCCTCATGGGGTTTGAGCATCCATATGATGGGCTCTTTAGCCCCATGGAGGTCCAAAATGATCATCTCCCCATGTGTACCTATCCAAAATGGTACATGTCCATAGGGCATGATCCTGCACATCAACAACTACACCCTCCATGGGATCATCAGTCACAGGGATCATAGCAATGTCAATCACATCTCATCATCAATATTATTAAACATGTGTATAAAATCCCTAATAGATCAGTCAAAATCTCAAAGACATTACACAAGACTCCAATACAAGTTTGGAGAAAATGACAGGGCATCCTATTAGGCTAGTGTCCATTGGAAGAGGAAATTTTCTGGAAGAGACCCCATCCAAGCCATGTAAGTGGGTGATGTGGTCAAGGGATGTCCTAGCAAGTGGGTGTAGTTGGTGGAGAGGATGCAAAGCTTTACCTATGGGTTCCTTTGTAGAAGGCGAGCTGCACCTGTCCTAAATGCAAATTTTTCCAAGCCCATTCATGCCTTTTATTCCTTATTTTTTATTTTTTTATTTTTATATTTCTTTTTTCTTCAAGAGGCTAATCAGGGGAGACTTCCCTGGCATGGTGACCAGTGGTGACAACGTTACCCACAAGTGCTTTCACATAAATGAGAATGTTGGCTCGTGATGAGACCCCCTTTACCTTGGCCATGCAACCAAGAGTCACTACCCTGGCATGGTAACCAACTGGTGGTAATGTCATACTGCTAGGTACCCATGGACTTAATAGGCTGGCTTGTGATGAGACCCCCCATCCTCTGATTAGGTCTTGTTTTATTATTTTTACAGGTCCCTCTTGTTTCTTGCCGAGAAGCCTTTTATTGCTTTCTTGGGGATCCCTAGGCGAAGCATATTGAGGGTTTATTTTTAGGCTTTTATCTCTTTCCATCTTGCTTTTACCTTCTGGGCTTTTAGCCCCTTCTTCCCATGAGATAAGGTGCAGTCCTGAAAAGAGTTCAACCCAGTGCCCAAACAAGTGGAATGGGATATGTGAGCGGGAAACAAGATGAAAAAGTGGTGTTGTGAAGGGAGAGGATGATGGATTTTCAGAAATCTCCCCCAGTGGAAAACCAAAACCTAAGGATACAGGCTTACTAGGGCATCCTGTCAATCCCCCCAGACATGGTCAAGTGGGAAAGTGTAATATCCATGCATTTGTTAGAAACAAAAGGAATGAAATGCACATATTCAAGGGTTTTGATGATCAAAGTGACACATACCATGATACCCAAACTAATTAACTCATGGAGAAAGAACCACCTTTGACACAAGACCAAGTCGATGGTGATGGATGTTGTTGCTGCTGACAAGATAAAGGTACTAGAATAAAGAAAAGGTGGACCCTCTAGGGCCACGCTGAAGTTGATATGACTCTTGGTACTCCATGTCTAGGATTTGTGGGCCTCGAGACATGATCTCCTAGTTATCCCTAAAAGTGGGGGATAAGAGTACCAATGACATTATTGGCTACGTGAGGTACTATCTTCCCTAGTCTACCCATTCTCTTCTCGAATTTCCTCCATCACCTTCACACCTAGAAACTTCATTCCAATGCCTTTTGTGATGAGTGTTGTATCTATATGATTCATGATAAGTACTATCTTGTTGAATAACCTAGTGAATTTTAACATAAATTTCAACTTCCTCCAAATAACCAACATCACCAATGTACTTCCCTTGGCTCATGTCAGCTTCTATCACTAGGTGGTGGCCATGAATGTTATAAGTGGTGTGATGAGAGCATCTAATCTCATCCACAACACCCCATTTGAGTGATCAAGTAGATCTAATTCAACCCCACATCTTTTATTTTGTTATTATATGTTTTTGAGGATAAAAAGGAACATCTCCATGCTTAAAAAACATATAGATAAATTTGTTATTATATATCTATATCCATATCTACACACACACACACACACACACAAATAAATAAATAAGAATTCAGGTGGAACCGACCCCAAGTAGTGTTGACTGCTACAAATGCCTCCAACTAAGGGTAGCCTATTTCTAGGAGACAATCCTCTAGAACTGACCCATGTAGAGTTAAATATTATACTACTGTCTCTAACCAAGTGTGGCTCAGGCTATACTTGCTTCAGTACAAACCTTCAATAACACACAAATGGGGTGTGCATTGGGTTATATAGGGGCAACTCTAAGATTTGCCTATGAGTTTTTAGATGTGAAGGGTAATTGCTAACTCATTGAAATGTAGTAAGTCAAACATAAGCAATTTAACCTCATACTCCAAGAGGATAGCTATGTATGTGAATCAATGATTTAAAACAAAATCTTATATATATATATATATATATATAAATCTTTAATGTACAAGTTATACATTTCACCTATTATAGAATGTAAAATGCATCTCACTTCTCTCAATACATCAACAACGATATAATCATATCTTTTATTTTATTATTGTATATTTTTTTAAAATAAAAATAAACTATTAGGTAAATGTCTTCATGCTTATATGATAAATATGAGATATACAAATACCATATTAGTTACTTATACGTGTGCATGTTTTTCCATTTAATGAATAAATTCACATGTTACACATTTCATCCATTATAAGATTTAAAGTGCACCTCACTTATCTCAATGCAACAAAAAAGATAAACAATATATTATATTTGTCATATATTTTATTTTATTTTATTATTATATATTTTTGAGGATAAAAATAAATTGATGTGTAAACATTTTCATGATTAAAAGTTAACATGAATATCTTTGTTAGTTACTTTTGTATGTGTGGTAGATCCTCTATAATACATTATAGACATTTATCAACGTTTTGAATTAATAAATGCACATGTTACTCATTTTGAAACCATTTTTCTAAATCTAAGTGTTTTAGTAACTCTACTAACCCTAATTCTAGTAAATTCACAACAATTATTGTTGATGTTATAAAAGTTTGCTACAACCATTGAAAACTACTTTTATTTGTTGCATACACCTAATCATAAATGGCTTAACTTGTTCATAAATCATCTCAAACAATTGGATAATATTTTATTGGGTGAATGCTTAACTTTATGGTCAATTTTGGTGTTTTCTGAGAAAAAATTCTTCTCATTGTTACAAATTATTTACTATTGTTATAAAGTTGTTTACTTTTTTAATTTGCAACAACCATGTGCAATTTAACTTGTCTAGTGTCTAAAGAAGTAATTGTTTCACAATTTATCTTGGTAATTTATATACATAATTTAACTTATCTAGTGTCTAAATAAGTCATTGTTGCATAATTTAGCTTGGTAGTTGTATACATATGCTTCAAATTGTTTCTTGTTTCTAGAAGGTACAACAATCATCCTATAACCTCTCTTTCCTTCCTAGACCTAGACCAACTAACAAGTGATCAATATAGGGGGAAATAGGTTTGGCTTCTAAACTTTCTATTTGATCCCTTGAGATCACTAGGGAAGCCTGCCTTGTGGTGGACCTCCTCCATCACTAAAATGAGGGAATATCCTACTTAGATGACAGTGGTAGTTTCTTCCATAGTTATGCAAGATTTGGGGATCTTGTGGTGGGATTTTCACAAGTACAAATCCTGCGATAACATCTTGGCGCTTCTACCGGGGAGGATTGAGTCATTCTCCTCATGACATATCTTTGGTAAAATGTTCTCGAGGCCCTTATCTTACAAGTTTACCTAGTGACTCCACTGAGGGTAGTTCCCTCACCTTCCAGTGACTCCACAAATTTGGAGGAGGTACACTAACCCTCCTGGGAGGATTGAGTCATTCTCCTCATGACATATCTTTGGTGAAATGTTCTTGAGGCCCTTATCTTACAAGTTTACCTAGTGACTCCACTGAGGGTAGTTCCCTCACCTTCCAGCGAATCCACAAATTTGGAGGAGGTACACTAACCCTCCTAAGACCTAGAAGAGAAGGTTTACTCACAACACACCTATGATTAAATCCTTGTTTGGTGGAAACCTTCCTTTATCTCCAATGGCTCCAAAGAAATGGGTATCAGTCCATAATCTAAGGATACCCTTGACAGATGCCTACAAAGTTTGAAAAGTGGTTTCCCAAGTTTTCTAGGAATGATGTGACTATTGCTGAAGAGAATTTGGATAACTTATGGGACTTTTTCCAACTTAATCCTGTGAGTGATGATGCTAAATATGTGGTGATAAAAATATTCTCATCCACTTTCACTGATGATGCGAGGAGGTGGTAGATTAGTCTCCCTAGAAAAATTATAAAGACCTGGGACTGATTTGAAGAGACCTTTCAGAAAACATGGGTTGCTAAGGAAGACCCTAACTTCTTATTGTTTTAACATATTGAAATAAAAAATATGGATAATGAAACAATCAAAGAGTTTGATGTCAAGTTTGAAATGTTTATCCAACAAATACCTAACAACCTTCTCCCCATAAAAGATCATCTCCTTTTCCTCTACATTAAGGCCTTCCTAGGACGTTTTGGGTTCATTATTAGGGATAATACTCCAAAGACCCTTGAAGAGGCCCAAGAAACGACTACGAGAACCAAGGATAATGTTCATCCTATAAGGTAGAACCTTTCTATTCCCCAAGAGACACGACTGAAACTAAACCAAGAACATTACACAATTTTTAAATTTCTATGGTGAGGTATTTAAGAGGTATTTTCCATATTTTCCACAATAAGAGCCATTGTAATCGACGTTTCAAATCCTGAACTGGATTCTCATCAGGACTAATTTTCAAATATAGGAGTTTTAAATATTTATAATAAATATATGATGTGGGATATGATGGAACTGAGTTTTGAATATTTGCAACTCCTATCTTTGACAATTAGTACTGATGAATTGAGTTCAGGATTTGAAACATTGATTACAATGGCTGTAATTGTGGACAATCCGAAAAATACCTCTGAAACATTACACAATGTTGATCCCACTCAAGATATTAGTGCTCTATGGGCACAAAGGATTGAAGAAGAAATAAATGACCTCACCAAAAATCAAACCCTAATGATGAAAAATATCACTAATTTGGAGAGGGCATAATAACAAGCCACCAAGCCTCCTTTTAAGGTCCAACCTCAAAGATCAAGCCAAGCATGGAAACCTAGGGATCCAAATGAATAGAGGGTTCCCAACACTCTATATCCTTCAAACATTATACATCAAGAAGATAATCCTTGGTTCCTATCTTGTGGGGATTCACACTGGTAACATGAATTTCCAAGGAGTAATGGGGAAGCAAATCATATGAATTTATTTCATACCATAAACTCTACATTTTCCATATCTCCAGAGTCCCTCAATATCATGCTGGAACAACTTGAGGAGGGCAAGAGAGAAGCATCCAGGAGGGATAGGATGGAGATAATAAACAAAATGTATGAAGAATAAAGGGAGAATATTAGGAAGAGAGAATTACAAGTGTACACTAGACAAGGAAATTCACCCCAAGCTCTTCGTAGTGATTCTAGATTTCCTAAACCAAGGCCTCCACCATCACCTACAGATAATGTTCCTCTTATTTCTACTTTTTTAAGGACTAATGATATAGAATTGAATATTGACATAAATGACATGCTAACAAATATAAATGTGCCTATACCTCTAATGAAAATAATTAATATTCCTTCAATGAGAAGAAAAATTGAGAAATCATTTAAAGTACAAGGGGAACCTAAAGAACCTCATGTGATGTTGCAAGATAATCATTTCAAACTGCACTATGATGAACACCCACCTTTGTACATTTCCCTGTGAATGAACAATAAGTGTTTGAACAATTGTATGCTTGACTTAGGAGAGAGTGCAAATGTCATGGCCTTGAAAGTAATGAGACAATTAGGTTTGGAACTCACAAGGCCTTATAGAAATGTCTACGGGATCAAATATAATGTTATTCCCACATATGATGTGACAGATAATTTGAAGGTTCACCTATCGATATCCTGAGATAGTCTTTCTAATGTACATCATTGTCATAGATGTCCTAGATGTTTGGGGAATGCTCCTATCTAGAAATTTTTCTGCAATGTTGGGTGGTACCTTATAGATGGATTTGAATTATGCTATTATACCCATGGATGATGAAACCTATGCCCATATACCCAACTTACCAATGGAAAAGTATCATGTGGAAGAAATTGATCTTGACCCTAAGATTGAGGATCCCTTAAAGGAGTTCCCTAAGGAGTTCAAATTCTCTCCTCTAGACATTTTCTCAGATGACCTCCCTTTTTACCAAGAAGAGGATATTGATGATAAAGTGTGGCCTAAAAGGGAAGATTATAAAAAAAAAAATAGACAATTACAAAGACAAAGTGGTTGGATCTATCACAATATTAAAGAAAGGTGATAAAGAATCGTTGATTAGACCAAGCCAAGAAGGTATTCTTACAATGAAATCCCACCCCGTCCCTTAAAGAAATATAATAGGGTGATTCAAGAAACAATCAATATCAAATGGGGGATTACAAACAAGGATAATTGGTCTTAGAGTGGGATACAAACAAGGGCTAACCTGATACACGAAAGGAGTTTGGAAAATTTTGGCTTGACCCCTACAAAATTGAAGAGAAGTTTGTCAATGATTCCTACTACCTATCCACGTTGGAGGGAAGGAAATTTCCACTACCCATTAGTGGATCCCTTATCAAGTCCCATCATGTGGAATATACTTGAATTCTTGAAACTAACATAGATTAGTGTAGGTAGGGAATTTGCATTCTGCATTGCATTTGTATACATATTGCATCATGCATATATGCTAGTATAGTTTTGCATATTGTTGTATATATTGCATTTCACTTGTAAATAATCCAAACATGTTGGGAAATTACATTTGATAATTGTATATTATTTCTTTATTGTTTTGTATTTTAGTGAAAATTTTCTTTCAGCGTGATTTTGGATTTATCACTAACTCTGGTGGATCACATCCACAAGTCGATACTTCTAAAGGGTGTTGTTGTTTGAAGTGGGCATAGGATTGCAGGTCTTGGAAAACCATATATGTTTAGGTTCTCATGTGCTCTATAGTGAACACATGTCCCCATTAGATCCAGATGTTACCACCCCCCTTCCATGCGTAGGGGAAACTAGAGGCGATCATGTCTCATGGCCTGCAATGGAAAACATGATCTCAACATGATGATGATTAACATGTCCACAGATTGTAGCCCAATAGGCTCCCTCATTCACCTTTACAACTAAAATTCAACCAAAGCTCATCACTTCCAAGCAATCCAGTGTATGGGAGATGGTAATCCATCATCACCATGAGGTATGTTAGTCCTTCATTCATGAAAAGTGTTGTTATTAATTTGTTGGGTACTACATGGGGGCCCTCACAAGGGAAACATTTTGTTCCTCACCATACTTAACACTTACCATCCTGGAGCCTCTCATACTGTACTAAACTTTGATCATTTGTCATGGTTCATTCTCTCATGAGAAGAAGGGGATGAAAGCCTAGAAGTGATGCAACCACTTTCTATACAAGTGATAAATGATAAATTCCACCATAAAAGAATTAGGCTAGCTTGAAATCTACCCTCTCTAATGGTAATTTCCCATGTCTGGATGAGAATGAATGCACCAAATTATAAAGGACTATTTCCTAGTAAAAAATGAATGAATGAGTCATTGTCACTATCATCATCCTCATCCGATGAGGAATTGTCCTCCTTTGAGTAGATAATTTTCATGAAGAGTTTATTTTTGTTTCTTCTCCTGTCTCCATTTTTATATTTCTTTTTTTTCTTGGGAGATTCTTCTTCATCACTATTTGACTTCTTAGCATAAGGAAATTTAGAAGAAAAATGACCAATTTTACCACAATTAAAGCATATTAAGTGAAGCATACCTTTGTACTTTCCAGTTCCTCTCTTCAACTTCCTTACAAAGTTGGATATTTCTTCATGTTTGTTTGAATCATTACTACAACTGCATCATGGCTTTGACTTTTTTTGTTCTTTTTTATATTCTTGGATCCTTTGAAAGTTGCTTCCTTACTGGATGGATTATCCTACTATATTCTCATTTCATAAGATGTAAGGATTCCATGTAACTCATCCATGCTCAAGGTATAAATATATTCCCTTTCTTCTAGGGATGAGACTTTAGGATAAAATCTCATTAGAAGAGACCTTTGTACCTTTTGAACAATCACTAGTTCTTTAATTTAATCTCCCAATCCTTTAATGACATTTACTATTTCATCAACTTGTAGAAAGTAAGCTGCAATATCTTCATCTTCCTTCATCCTCAGTTGTTCAAAATTACCTTTATAGGTTTGAATATTCCCCCCTTTACTTTAGCATCTCCTTCGTAAATGTTTTGAAGTTTATCCCAAAGATCCTTTGTAGTATCACATTGCATAAATTTGACATATATTGATTCATCAAGGCCATTGAAAATATAATTTTTATCCTTCAAATGCTTTCACTGATTTTCTTTCTTTCTTTATCGGTTGGAGTAGTGGTAGGTGTTGTGTATCCATTTACTATTTCTTTCCAGACATCAAATCCATGTGCTGGTATATATGTTTTTATCCTTCTGCTCTAGAAGGCATAGTTTTGTCCATTAAACTGTGGTAATCCAACCTTAACATACTCCATGATCTTCCTTCCAGTGATTAAATTGTTTTGTGAAGGAACTACTCTCATGCCAATTGTTGGAATATTGAGAGGGGGGTTGAATTAGTATTATTCAATTTTTACTACTTTTAATCATAATATGTATGCATCAATTCCTCCATGGTTACCATTTTTTCCTTCATTTAACATATCATGGATAGATAACCATAACAAATACCAATCAACAATATATCACATCATAGATAGTGCACAATATATTTTTACATGGAAATCCAAATGGGAGAAAACCACATAATGATTTCTTATATATAAATCAAAGATTACATTCATAGGAAGCACCAACTTTCAAATTCTCCAGCATCAACTGGAAGGAGGATCCAACCCCCTATTTATAGGATCCAACCTGAAGGAAGCTACAAATCCCTAAATTCTCTAGCTCCAACTAGAAGGAGGATCCAACCCCCTGATTTACAAGCTCCAACCTGAAGGAAGCTCCAACTCCCTATATTCTATGAATCCAACTAGAAGGAGGATACGACCCCCTTTCCTTTCCCCATTATTCCGCCTTGAAATATAAGTGTAGACTCAACCTGCCACTACCACTGATATTGATAATCAAACTATCACTGTTACTGCCATTGTATCTATCATTTCCATTGTCTCTATCACTATCACTGATACATAATAATCATCAACTTGATCCAGTCACATAGATCATATACCAACATCAAAACATATTCCCAACATCAAGTATCCAAACCATGTGCCAAAATATACCTCAAGCATACCATATCCTCTCTTAACCATGTACCATAATATATTACTCAAGTATATAACATCCAAAACCATATACCAAGTATATGCCTCAAATATATTCCAATATAAAAAAGACGTGCCTCTAAAAATTAACCATAACATCCATAAACCAAGTACCAAGAACATGTCTCAAGCATGTATCAATATCACCAAAACAAAAACCTCAACCATATGAAACCATGTACAAAAGGACTTCAAGACACGCCTTAAGAATGTGTCAAACCATCGATGATACAAGCATCAACTACACATAAAAACATATCTTTACTCATGATGAAGACCTAATGCATATCATTTCAGACCAACAGACCAACCTGGTGCATATCATCTTCAATGAACATAAGATAACCATCTTCATTGACTTTTCCTCAGCCTCCCTGGAAAAGTACCATTCATATGGTGGGGTCTCGTGGGACGAGTGTCATACAACACATGGGGGTGCATCATGAGACACCTATATCCTGACCCAAGAGGGTCAACTAAATTAGGGTTTTCAGAAACCCTTCGCTCTTTGCAACTACGATACTTCCACATTCCTTGCTTCCTCATATTCGCTACGAAAAGATTACTTGAGAGATAGATATTCAATGAACTTGTGTATATACAAATGAGAGGATTCTTGAAGTGTATTTATACTTTTCCAAGAGACTTATTTCATTAAATTTAGGGACGACCTATACTTTATTGTTATAATCGTTTTACCCTTCAATTAAATAATTAAAACTTCTTGTTACAACTGTTTAGGGGTTTCTTAACCATTCTCCAAGGCTTTCAACTTCAAGAGGGAATAACTCCTCAACCATGAGGAACCACATGGTGTACCACCTACCTTTCAAAACATCATGATGAGGAACATCCACATATGAGGGTTTTGCATATACTTGTAAGGTTCTTTAACTTAATTTACCTTAGTCAACTTCGGGTCTCATGAGCACACCTCTGGGTTTCTTGTATACTTCTTCAAAGAATCTTCTAGTGAGGGCCATGCTCAAAGATATGCCATAAGGGGACCACTTTGGAGACTTCTTCAATTATACCCATTACTTCTAGAGGCTTCTAGACTTTTTCTAAAGTTGACATCATTGGAAATCAATTTTCCAACACAACATATAAGAAATTCTATGTTTTAGTCTTTCCATTATCAAGACTAATGGTACCTTTTCCAACTATCCTTGCAGGCACATTATCCCCAAAGGTAAATTTGTCTCCTTTTTCTTCCTTTAGGAAGAGAAATTTGTTATGATCCCCTGTCGCTTGCTTTGAACATCCACTATCAATGTACAAATGACTTCCTTTGTCTTATACATTTCAAGTCCACATTCTTCCTTCTTTGGTTCTTCTTGCTTCATTTTCCACACCCTTGTGTATTCTTCTCTATGCTTGGTAAGAACATATTATTCCCTGTTTTGTTTAGGAGACTTTATTATGTTGCTTCTATAGTCACGTCCTATGTGCCCATAGTTATTGCACTTATAAAATTCAGTATTGTAGTCAAGTAGAGGAGAAAATGAAATGTAGTTTATATTAGCAAACCCATGAGAAATTCTAGTTTTGTTGCTCACATAATAATCCTTTGAGGTCTTGTAAGTACCTCTATTTCTATGTCTTGCATGGTCACTTCTTGTATAAGATCTACAATCTATTGCTTTATTACCAAAATTATTGCAAGAAAAATAGTAGCCAACGAAGAGATTTTGATACCAAGTTGTGAAAGGCCTTCTTGGTACAAAAACTCTTCTGAAATCATTATTGTTGTTCTTGTGAGAAGAATAAGATTTCTTTTGATCATCATTTCCTTTCATGTTGTTTCTTTCATTTTTGATGTAGAGTTTGAGGATGTTGGCGTGGCTTTTAGGATTTTCTTCATTTTCCTTTTTT
>JZKD02S1390057.1:110935-126716 GCA_000966675.3 Picea glauca
AAAAAAAAAAAAAAAAAAAAACTAATTTTAGAAAATTCTCGCATGACTCTAAAATTGACCAATAACTAAAATCTAACTAGATAAACACTATTTGTCAAATCTCTTTTCTGATTAGGTGCATAAAATAAGAGATAACTCATAATTACTAATTTAAAAATTCCCGTAAAAACACCAAAATCCCAATTTGAGGCCTTATATGAAGGAATTTGGCCCCGAAAAAGTGTCAAAACGATGTCTGATTTGAAGGATCATATTAACAAAACAATTTAATCTTCAAGACTCAATGCCCTGTAAAATTTTATCCCAAACAGATAACCGAGTCAAAATTTATGACCCTCAAAAATCCCAGCATCATTCTCCTCGAATTGAAAAAATACATCTCTTGCAAGTTATTGTCTTCAAACTATATCCACTTAATGGAATCTAGGTTTATCAAGTCCCCCTCTGATCAGGGGATCAAATTTTGCTCAAAAATTCAAAGTGCTCAGAATCACTTCAAACTAGACGAGAGTGTAGGTCTCGTCATTGCGAACCCAACGCAACTCATTTCATCTCAAATGGACGTCGGGAGCGAGAGATATAGAGATCTGTTCGTCAAATCAAACAGGTAAAAAAAATGATGCTGACTGTACAGTCCGTACAGTCTTTCGTGGCAGGATCGTACGACCGTACAGAAGTGACATGGCAGAATCTGGTTGGTTGGCATGGTCAAATCATATGTCGACACGTGGCAGTTTTGTTGGTCAATGATTGGGTGCCACGTGGCCCAATCATGGGCTGCCACGTGGCACCCCGGCATTTGCTAATTGGTTGTATGTAAAATTATGGGAGTCCGCGGGGTTCGACCCCCGGACCTCCCCCACTATGTAAAGCCTTCACAACCCCCTGCTGCCCAATGTACCATCGATTTTTTCTTAACATATATGTGTGTATTATTATATTTAAGTTCACACATGTTTGTAAATGGTGGAAGGTCGGGTCGGGGCTTGGCCCCGGCCCGTGGTCGTTTGCATTGTCATATGACCATTGCATATATATGTATGCACGCGAGTTAGCGCATGGTTTATGTTGTATGTTGAGCCACGGTTATATTGTTAACCCATGTGACCATGTATGGAGCACGGGAGGGAGTTACACGGTTTTGTAACCGTTAACCACTTTTTGCCAAATGCACGTGGTCACATGACCCATACGCCCAGGTGCTAGGCGGTTAGGGGCTGGCGTGCCCTTAACCGTCCTATAGTTTGCACCGTTGGTGCGGTTGTGCCCGGTACTGGGTTTTCACACTTAAATTTGCGTGTGAGCTAGGTTCAAACAGAAGGGTGCAATTTGTAGATGCAGAGACAACAAGCTTGAAGGGGAAGACTTCCAGGAGGCCTAACTTCTTCGTTTTTCGAACGATCGAGGTGTCGAAAGAGCCCAGACAGGGGTTTTTGGACGCTCTGAAGCCATTGGAGCAGTCGGTTTGTCAGTTTGAGCATTGTAAGACATGTTTTTGAGCACTTTGAGCAATTAATAATAATGATCCATTGGAAGATGGACCAGGAGATGTAGCCCAAGAGAGGGGTGAACTCCTATATCAAATTGCTGTGTTTATGTGCTTATGTTCATTGATTATGCTGTTGTCTATGAGTATTTTACATAAGTAATCCTTTAATCTATGTGTTGCAAACTGATCCTTTTGCCTTAAACACATAACATTTACATTGCAAATAATTTCAAGTATTTCAAGTCTTCTTCATTTTTAGATCACCCTCTATAATCCATGTACTCTCTTCTAGTGCTAAACCTCCCCACTAGACCAATTACTGGTTGTGTTGGCCTTGCCGAGTATGAAGGGTATTCTTATCTAAAATATGCACAATCTTTTCCTTTTTCTTGCTCGGAATGGCCTATTGCAAATCCACCTCTGCCTCAGTGTCATCATCCATATTGTCCCCATGGAAGATATATAAGTCAAAAACATTAAACATAGGGGAAATATTGAGATCAGTTGGTAAATTGACCTTATAAGAATTGTCGTTAATTTTGTTGAGAATCTTAAGGACCAATTTTCTTATACTTCAATTTTGGGTAGGTTCCTCTTGGAAACTTCTCTTTCTGTAAATAAACCATCACCAAATCACCTTCATTAAATACCTAGCATTGTCGGTGAGAATCTTTTATAATTTCTTTATGTTCGCTATTGGCCTGCAATTTTTTTCTCACCTGTTGTTACAACTATTGAATGTGTTTTGCAAATGCTTACCCATCATCATTGATCCTAGTCCCAAGACATAGTTGCACCAAATCTAGGACACCCATATGATTTCTATTGTAAACAACATGAAATGGATATTTACCTGTATATATATTCACTAAACTATTGTAGGCGAATTTTTCTTGAGGTAAAGCCAAATCCCACTTCTTGGGATTCTCTCCAACAATGCTCTGTAACAGTTTCTAAAAAATCCGATTTACTACCTCGTTTTTCCCATGTTGTTTGGGGTGATAGGCACTGCTGAACTATAATTTAGTCCCCACTTTCTTCCATAAAATCCTTCAAAAATGACCCAAGAATCGAGTATCTCTATCATAGGTAATATTTTTTGGAACCCCATGCAATCTAACAATTTCTAAAAAAAACAATTCTGCCACCCTTGATGTATCACTAGTCTTCTTGCAAGTAATGAAATGCGCCATTTTAAAGAACCTATCAACAACCACAAAAATATAATCATTACCTCGTTGTGTGTTTGGGATCCCCAACACAAAGTCCATGCTCATATATGTACATGGGCCTGTGGGAATTGGTAATGGAATATACAACCCTATCTTCTATGAGTGTCCTTTATCCATTTGACAAATCCTACATCGTGCCACATACCTGGATATATCCTTTTTCATCTTCGACCAGTAAAACTTATCTTCGATTAAGGCTAGCATCTTATCCTTTCCAAAATGCCATGCCAAACCACTACTATGAATTTCTCTAATAATATTTTCTCTCATAGAACCAATTGGAATGCATAGTTGTTTTCCTTTGAAGAGGCAACCATGTTGCATAAAATATTCACCCTGAATAAGATCCATGTTCCCAGAAACTTGATTCTTCAATTGTTCCTCAATCTCCCCAAAACTGTTATCAGATGCATAGAGATCCTTTAATGCAACAAACCCAATTACTTGATTTTCCATGGTTGTCAAAAGAACAGTGCACTGATTCAAATCATCTGCAACTTGATTATGTCATCCTGATTTGTGCTTCAGGAAAAAGGTGTAGCCTTGTAAGAAAGAGACCCGTTTTTCATGTCTATTGTTCAATTTATTTTGGGTGTTTACATATTTTAATGCAATATGATCGGTAAATAACACAAACTTCTTTGGCACTAAATAATTCCTCCAATGTCACAATGCTTGCACAATTGCATAAAATTATACATCATATGTGGAGTAGTTCTTTCTTACCTCATTCAAATTTTCACTAAAAAATGCAATTTGTCTACCTGCTTGGCTAAGTACAGCTCCAATTCCTACATGTGAAACATCACAATCTACCTCAAACACTATCAAAATATGGCAAGGCTCATATAGGTGCCTCAGTTACCTTCTTCTTTAGAAACTTAAAACTTTTCTCAATTTCATTGGTCCACACAAATGTCTTTTTGTTGGTGCAATCTCTTATGGGTACTACAATATTGCTAAAATTTTGAATAATTTTTTGGTAAAAGGTGGCCAACCCATGCAAGCTTCTTACCTCTATTATGCTCTTGGGAATAGGCCACTCCAAAATTGATCTAACATTCTTTGAATCCATATTGACTCCTTGAGATGACAAAACCCACAAATACCAAACTTTCTTGCATGAACCTACATTTCTTCAAGTTTGCAAAAAGTTGATGTTTTCTCAACGCATCCAATACAATTTTTAAATGCTGCAAGCGATCTTCTTTGTTGTTACTGAAAACTAGGATGTCATCAAAATAAACGACAACAAACTTACCAATATAAGGTCAAAGAACAATATTTATCAACCAGATGAAAGTACTAGGTGCATTGGATATCCCGAATGGAATCACCATCCATTCATATAGTCCATCCCTAGTCTTGAAGGAAATTTTTCATTCATCCCCTTCGCGAATCCAGATCTGGTGGTATCAATTCGCAAATCAATTTTACTAAAATATTTAGCTCGATCTAGCACATCCATCATGTCACCTAAGCGTGGTATAGGAAACCGATATTTGATGGTAATTTTATTGATTTCTCTCCTATATGTTCACATCCTCCACATATTATCTTTTTTGGGAGTCAACAATATTGGTATAACATAGGGACTCATGCTTGCTCTTACCACACATTTCTTTATAAGTTTTGTCACTTGTCAGTTGAGATCTGCATGTTTTGTAGGACTCATCCTAAAGGTGGCCCAATTAGGAAAAGATGATATCGGTATTAGATCAATGTGATGTTGAATATCCCTCTTTGGTGGAAGACCATCAAGTAGTTCATCAGGGATAACATCAACATATTCTTCTAGTATCTTGGCCACTTTAGTAGAGATTAGTATATCATCCCCGACTCCCTTTTGAACTATTAATGCATAGAAGAATCATGTTTCCATTGTTTCCTTAACAAGCTCTCTTTCCAACAAGATATTCTCATATTTCCCCTCATCCTTAAGGGGCAATAAGACGACTTTCGATCCATCCTTCCAAAAGGTGTAGGTATTCGTTTCTCCATTATGCATGGATTTTCTGTCATGTTGTGCCTCCCCAATAATAGATGACATGCATCCATCAGAATGACATCACATCGCATCACACTAGACTTCATCTTATAAGTCTTACCGATGGAAAACTTGATCAAACATCTTTTATTAATGGTGACTTCATTTCCTTTTTTGAACCACACAATTCGTTAAGGACGTGGATGTGTTTCACAACATACTTTCAACTTATCTACCATCTCTTTGGAAACCATATTCTCATAGTTGCCACTATAAATAATAACTTAACATACCTTTTCCCCATAAGTTCATCCGGTTCAAAAAATATTTGTCCAAATCCAAGAATCTCCATTGTCCCTACTTTGCCTTTTCTCTTTTTCAAGAATTACCATTGACCTCTGTATCATGATAGTATCCCCCAAATTGGTAGGGACTTCAGATTCAACTCCTTCTTCATTATCATCTTGGAACAAGTTTAAACTAGGCTGTTGTCGTTGATTCGGGCTTTTGCATGTTATAATTTGGGTATTCAAATTCTCGATGACCCTCTATACCACACCTAAAAAACACATAAGGTCCTCTTCTTCCACCATCGTAACATATACCCCTCTGAAACCCTCTTCCTCGTGGTTGATTCAGGTTACCTTGTCAAGTATCTTATTCTTTCTCAGCTCCTTGGGATGATTCACCTCTACAATAGTTAAAACCACCCCATGAGGCAAATGATGTACTCGTCCTTTCTCCTCTATTCCTTTGAGAAAACTGTCAGTTTTGTTTTTAATCGACCTTTAAGGCTAATTGGTTTTCATGTTCCACGTTGCGAACCCTATGCATGATTATTTAATCTTGAATAGAAAATTTTAAACAATTCACATACCTTGCATCCGGTTGCTCATTAGTTTCTTGGTGATCCATACGAATGGACAATTGATAAAAACTCATTTGTGAGTTCCTCCATGGTGGAAAGGTTTTGCTTCAAGTTATGAAATCTATGAAAAAGGGTCTAGGCATAGTCAAAAGGAATAATTTTTTCTCACAATTTCTTTTCCATCTTATTCCAGGTCCTAATTTTGTCTTTTCCATTTTTTGTTATGTCTTTCTACTCATGATCCCATTAGATCATGGCATGACCCTTCAACTTGGTGCATGAAAATTTCACCTTATTTTCCTTTTTCATATGCTTCCATTCAAAAAAAAAATATCCATAGTGTTCATCCATTCTATTAAATCCTCTATTTAAGACTCCCTGCATATTCTAAAACTTCCATTTTGATCCCATCATTTCTCCCTTCTAGAGTCGTGAGCATCATTTCTTCAAAATTCATGTGCTCTAATTGTTCTTCTTCATGTTCTATATGCTAATCTACCTATCTTTGGTATATTTCCTCATCATACACTTCTCTTTGTATTATTTTATGTCTATCCAACATGTTTGTAAGATATGCTACTTACCTTTAGAGGTTTTGCATATCTCTACGCATATGAGCAAGACCTACTCTTCCTCTTCCTCTCCCAACCATCTTCCTGCTCTGGTACTAGATGATGTAGATAATAAACTCTGATTCATTCAAGAGATATAAAAACCATGCAAACACACGAGAATGGAAAATAATTCTCTTTAATTCCTTCTCCATCCTAACTATTACAATGGAAGTTCAAACCCTTAAAACTACTATATGAGATTTTAAAAAACAACTAATTTTAGAAAATTCTCGCATGGCTCTAAAACTAACTAATAAATCAAAACTAAATAGTGTGACACTTCTTGTCAACTCACTTTTATGATTAGGTGCATAAACTAAGAGATAATTGATAATTACTAATTTAAAAATTCTCGTAAAAACACTAAAACCCCAATTTGAGGCCTTATATGGAGGAATTTGGTCCTAGAAAAGTGTTGAAACGATGTTCGATCTGAAGGATTAGATTGACATAATAGTGAACTCTTCAAGATGCAACTCCCAGCAAAATTTCATCCCAAAAGGATAATCAAATCAAAATTTATGACCCTTGGAAATCCCCGCATCACCTTAGTGCTTGCATCTCCCTTAGGGGTATTTTGTTTTTCATCGTATCTAAGACCTGTCTTGATGAATGGAAACCTTTGACAACTGAGAATACTATATAATATTTCAGTACTTTTTCCAAACTTCAAGCTTCTAGTCAACTGATCAATTTTTTTCTCTAGTTCCTTTCCTAAGGAAACTATTGCAGCTTCTAGCTTCTCACAATTTTCTTCCTTTTCTTTCAGTTGACTTCTCACCCCTTCTTCTATCCTTTTTTCCTCTTCTAGTTGAGTCTTCAAAATCATAACTATTTTTTCTATTTCATAAAGATCGTGATCCTTCTTTTCATTTTTCTGCAATTTCTCTTTCTACTTTTTATTCTTTCCCTTAAGTCCATCTATTTCTTCTAAGGAACTAATGAGAACTAATGAGTTCTTTTTCAAGATTCACTTCCCCATCAATGTCTTCTTCTTCTTAATATGATTTTTCTTTCTAATTGTCTTCATTTTATTTACTAGTAGACTTTTTATCCATGGCCATCAAGAGGAATTCTTATTTGTCAACATTAGAAATATATCCATCACTTTATTTAGACGAGCTATTGTCCTCTCTAGAGTAGAAACTCTTCTTCTTAGTATATTTTCCTCTTTTCTATCTATAAGGTTTGGTTTTATTTTTATGTTCTTCTTTATCATTAATTTCCTCATCATCACCATCCTCCCTTTTTTCATATGGACATTTAGCAGAAAAATTTCCTACTCTACCACAATTAAATTTTTTTGAAGGGTAGCTTACCTTTATATTTGCTAGATCCTCTTTTTAGTTTTCTCACAAATTGTGCTTCTTCTGTATCTGATTCATGGATGGAACAGTTGCAAAATTTGTTTGTGTTTGTCTTGTTTAGTTCTTTGAAATTTTCTTCCTTCTGCTTTGGATTTTCGTTTTTGTCCTCATCTCATATGCAATGAGAATCCCATGTAACTCATCCATTGCCAGTTTCTCCATATCCTTAATTTATTCAATGGAAGATACTTTGAAATCAAATCTTAAGGGGAGAGACCTTAGCACCTTTTTCACAATCATTGGTTCTTCAATTTTCTCACCAAGTACTCATATGGTGTTGACAATTTCATCCACTCGAAGGAAATAGGCTGCAACATTTTTTTCATATTTCATTTTCAAAATATCGAAATGTCTTCTATGAGTTTAAATATATTCCTTATTCACCTTGTCATCAAATTGATAGATGTTTTGAAGTTTGACCCAAATATATTTTTCCGATTCACAATGCATCACCTTGACAAATTTTGATTCTGATAGCTGACACAAGATTATGCACCTCAATTCTCTTTTGCGCACCTCAAACTTGATCTTCTTGCTTGGATACTCTCCAAATGCGCACATCTATCTTGTATTTATAGTGTTTTTGTGCTCACATTTAGGGTCGACTTGTAAAGATTGGTTGGACTGACCTAAAATTTCTGGTTGGGTTGTCCGAGAGAAAACTTCATATCTTCTCATTCCTAAGGAGTTAAAGGGAGTTCCATACACCGTTGGAAAGGTATCATAATAGAATTTAAACCATATAATATATGCTCCCATTTGATCTAGATATTTAGAATAAATATGCCTGCTAAGATAGGGTATCCAAACTAAGCATAAAAAATCCAAAAACAATATTTCTAACAATCTCCATCTTGAAATATTTATCTTGGACATATGTATCTCCCCCTATATTTGACATCAATGACAAAAATATTTCCAACAAGAACTAGGGAGGAGAAGATTTTAGTAAGGGTGGGATAAAGGAACTAGTCAAAGATGCCTACAAGTGTGACTAACATTTCTCATACCCAAACTAGAATATCATGACTTCAACCACTTGACAAGAAAATACCTAAAAGGAAACTAGGTGGAAAAGACAACCATATATAAAAGAAGAGCACATAAGAGTGCTAAAATGTGGCAAACATCGGCTTCTGTATAAAATATTTAACTTTTATAGGAAGAGATACAAAAATTAGAATCATAAGGGATACAAGAAGATGATGATAAACAGTGCAACATGGATACTTTGAATAAATTGAATTCCAAGAGAGGAATATCGAAGTAGATAAAGGAATTAACGAACCCAATCGATCTAGAAGGAATTTTTAGAATTAGAACTTGAGAAGCAGAAAGGTCAACACACAGTAGGAACACTTAGTAGGGTTTACTAAGAAGATATGATGGTCGTATTATATAAATATGGATCAAAAAGAAATAAAATGCCAGAAAGTAAAAAGGATATGGTATCAACATGAGATGAAAAAATAAAGATAGAGATTGAAAAAATAAAACAAATGAGATCATAGGAGAAGGAAGAAAAATAAAATCATATTAGATCATTAAAGAAAAATAAAGCATAATGCACTACATGGATAATAAATTGGGAATCCATAAAGGAAAATGATAAGGATAATGATATAAGAAAACAACAAGAATTACACGAGAATAATTGAAATAAAAAATAAGAAAAGAAAGAAGTATAACAACTAAAGAAGATACAATATAAAAATGAACAAAGGAAAAAAGGACTAAGGAAAAAGCGCAAGAATTAGAATGTAATGTCCCCAGTTTTGGACATTATTATATTACTGAGTGTTATGCTGACCAGAGTAGCTAGAGGGGTGTGACAACGAGTTCAAGAGATATTGAGGGGTTTTATGGGGCCCAAATTGCATCGTTCATCATATTTCATCGTCAGGATCCATTCTGCACAACTTGGCTTTGGTTTCGTTGCATTGATTTCCGTAATTTTGAGTTATTATGGGTTATATTTTAATTAAATTCACTAAGAAGGTCATATTGGGCATATTTCTTGGAGAAAACTCGTGTAATATCTCATCAGAATCAGGAGGAAGAGCACTACACGATAAGATGATAAGAAGTGACTTTCAGTGGTCAGAGAAGCCATAAGGATGGATAAATCACTTTTTAGAGGTAAAATGCTTAATTAATTAATTAAGTGATTTAATTAAGGAATAATAAAATAAAGTAAAAGTCACTTGGAGAGAAATGTGAAAAAGGGGTATAAAAGAGAGAGAGGGCTCTATTCTCTCATTATGTTGTTTATCATTTTGTTGTCTGCTTCTTTCTAGAGAGCCCATGCACTTGGGGATTTTTAGGGTTTTGACTGAACAAACCCTAGATATTAGCTCGGTGGTGAAAGATCCCACCCAACCTAGTCCAATATTGATCACGGAGGTAAAATGTTCTTCCCTCACCATTCTAAATCAGTTCTATCTCAACCATAGGTAGATTCTATATGTTCAAAGAGAAGTGGTGTGCATCATTGGGGGTTTCCAGTAGGAGGGCCCACTTGAGGAGATGGTTCTGTTCGATTTGGATAAGGAGAAGGAGATTTGGAGGGTTGTGATATTGAGATAGCTTGGTAGAGGCCATAGCTCCCTTCTTGGCCTACTTTGGGTGTGATTTGGTTGAGTATTGTTTTTTTTATGAGTGTGGCACGATTTCTCCTAGTGAAGGGTGCATTGCAGAAAGAGATTATGTTCTTTTGAGGGATCTAAACACCTCCGATTAGAAAGAAACTAATCCTAGGAGTTTCTAGTGGCCCGATATACATTCCAGGAGAGTTTGGGGTGATTTGGAGCACAAGAAAAGGAGGGACGAAATCTTGGGTAGCTACAACCACCAGGGTAGTGCGCAACTCAGTCAGTTTGAGGGATTTACACTACAGAGGGAAATGATCTCATCTTGTCACTCCTCTCTTGCATCTATATCACCTTTGGAGGCTTTTATATTCTCCTCTTGGACTTTCTTGAGGGTTATTATCATTTTGCGACTAGATCTCAACTATATTGTCCATGACCTGCAGATCTATTGTATCAAAGTCTCCTACTATTATGAATAATATCATATTTGAGGTATTAGTGTTATTTACTCGAGTTGCTTCTATTGTATCTTGTTGTGTACATGTTTTTGGTTGCATTACTATCTTTACTTGTTGCAAACACAAATTAAAACCATCATTATAAACCCCAACATCATTCAAGAGACTAAAATCAGTAAAGTGTTTGACAAAATACCACAACCAAAAAACTTATAAAACACAAAAACTCAATGTTACAATCAGATCCGGTTGGGAACTTTATAGTGGTATCAGAGCGAAGATTCCTCCCAGCCTAAGGGGTCTTCCAAAAGGAGAGATGGATTTTATGGAGTTTGCTAGAGAGATTTTATATTGTGAAAGGGAATATTATGCCCTTAGTGAGAGATTTAAGGCTCAAGTAACATTCCAACAGTTTGTATCCATAAAAAACCCTAGGTGGAGCAAAGATGAGGTTACAAATTGGGTCAGCATAGTAGATGAAAAAATAATCATAGCCAAAGCAGTCAAGGAGGTAGATACATCATTAATAGCTAGTAGATGGAAGGAGGCACATATTGATCCTACACCATTAGGAGAAGGGAACTTTGCTATAGTTGCAAAGATCCTTGGGAGACAGATCACAGATGTAGGGGTAAAGGGAAGGTGCACATTGTTGAGGTGCACTATGACAGTGAGGATGAGGATAGGCATGAGGATGAAACCATAGATTCCTATTTGGAGCAGTCTTATGAGGCTAGTGATTCTTGTGCACATGAGGGGCAGTTGGATGGACATGATGATAACACATGTTCTTTATCTTCCACATCAAACAATTTTGAGGATTCAACACTTCATCAAAGTGATGACACGTGTGAGGATTCATATGTGTTAGCACTTAGGCATGATGATATTAGGACATTGGATGACCTACCCTTGGATGTAGACATCGCTTCCAAGAAGTCATGCATGTAGGATGATGAGCTTTCTATGATGACAGTGACACTTTTTTCATCTTCTCAGACACCTATGGTAGCCACGACACATGAGGATATCAATGGAATTTATGATATGGTGGAGGAGCCTGTTGTGAGGATTGTACACCAGGGACATATGGACCTACAGACCCAGAAGGAGAGACATGACTTGGAAATAGTTGAACTTACACATACCTATCAATATGAGGGGAGTGAGTCACCTCTTTTGGAGATTCCAATGTTAGATAAGGTTGTGGAGGTTGGCAATTGGATGGGATACTCACTTCTAGGACTGGTCTATAGTGAGGAGGATGCACCCGTTATTGGTTGGGATGACCATATCTCATGTCTAGACACATCTATATGGGATCCAGGTGCATATGACATTAGCAAAGTGAGCGTAAAGGAGGATATAGTTTCCCATACAAGATATAGTGCGATTCATATGGGGGTAGCAGTGGGTGATGGTGTGCAGTGGAATACAAGAGGACTCATTAGCACAATAGAAAATGGTCAGTTCATTGCATTATCTTTGGAGGAGTGCATTGTTGAGGATTCCATTGTTGACATTTGCAGTGAGAGGCATGAGGTATCACCTCGACATGATTGTGATCATGATTCACGACACTTGGTAGGATAGTTGAGATTCAATGAGGACATGACCATGGAAACCACTAGACGCATTGATGACACACATGCATTGGTGGTAGGATATTGTTGGAGGGAATCGATGGCACATGATAGTTCATACGGGGGACTTTCCATGAATGACTTTCATAAGGTAGGTCAACAGACAAATGATGTAGACGTTTGAGGTGCAACATGAAAGAAAATTCTTTTCTGCTTGCCAGGAGCACTCGCCAGACTCTTAGGGAGAGAATGAATCTGATGAGGGTTGACTACCAACAATTGTTGATGGACGGAGACTACCTATTGGAGGTTGGTGAGATGTATCACAGGGCCCTGAGGGAGCAAGAGTTGGAGGTGGACCAACTCACTCATGAGTTGGAGAGCACTCAGATATTCTTGGAAAGCACAGATACAACCCATCAGAAATCAGAGTCCAGATTAAAGGATCTCCTTGAGGAGATTAGACAGGGATCCACTACATCTATCTCAATAGAGAGTCAGATATATCCTTCAACCACATTGCTAGAGGATGTTTGTGGTTTATCAATGGAGCACCAATTTATGGAGGAGCATGAGGAGTATCTAGGATCATTGATGAGTATGGAGAGATGTGATCCAAATATGAAGGAGGATGTCCATGGGTCATAGGTACCACCCTTCACGAGGGGTGTTGATATAGTTGAGAACACACATACACATGGAGGTTCTAGAGCCAGGGGAACTTATGATGACACTTCCATTTATGTTCTGGGATGGGCTAACCTTCATGTAGAGGATGACCCAATAGTACACCCAGGATCCATGATGTTGCAGGTGTATACATGAGATCACATGAGTATGCAAGGGCATATAGTGATGAGTGGTAGTTCATAGAGACATATAGAGGTGTACAATGGGATTCAGGGGGATGTATTGGATTGCAAGGAGGAGACGTACTTAGTAGAGCATGGAGATTCATCTCCCTTGCAACAATATATAGATCTGGGAGATCACCTTCAAAGTAACAACAATTGCATGAGGGATGATGGTTGGAGAGTGATTGACCAAAATTTTGTGGATTTACCTCCGGTTGTACTCGATACTTTCATCATTGACAACATCACATGGGAAGATAGAAAATGGCATGGAACATGGAGAGTTGTTTGGAAGACACCACCTAAAAGGAGTGAATTTATTGCATACAACATGATAGGGGTGGATCATCAGAGATAAATAGTTGAGGCCTTGGGCATGATGGAGAGTATCTTAGGCCGTGGGACAGAGGAGATATTAGAGGTTGATACAGATTCAATTTCTCATTGGAATGATGATGGATGGATTTTGACAGTTATCAGTAGATAACATCAACAATTAGAGGGGATTGGAAGTGATGAACTTCCAATTATGCCATGGGATTCGAGAGTCCATTTGGTCATTAGTTTTCTTCATCTTATGATGGTCCAGGTTACGCCAGAGAGAAACATACTTCACTCTTGGATTATTTTGAGAGGGCTTGCTGGGACTTGTTCTAGGTGGGGAAACAGGTTCTCCCTGTTGACATTCATTATCGAGTATGGTGATTGATGGGCAGATTTTGATTCCATAATGGTACCTTTACATGTTCAACTTCTAGATAGTAGGTCCAATTATCAGAATTATTTTAGCATGAGGATCCAGGAGTGGGGGATCTAGTATGTATTCGTTGGGCATACAATCATGATCATAGTAGTGCAACGTCAATGTGATGTTTCCTATTAGAGATTAGCATGGGACCCTAGGATTATAGGGCTAGGCCTTTCATTGAATGATGGAGGCGAGTGGATCTTTGTAGGAGAAAGTCACTCTGATTTTCCATTGAGATTCAATATTGGGGGTAGCACATCACTTGTTTGTGTTTCATTGAGGTCTTGTAGTACCTCACTATGGAAGCAACATGTTCATCCGGTGTAGGCCATGTTGAGTTTGGTATGGTCTTGGAGGTCAAACTCATTGTGGGTTGAGGTCGTGTGATATTTGTAGGAGGCTCATGGTGTTGATATGTTATAAGAATATATTTCATAGGGTGTTGCATTTTGTGTTTTGATATGGGATCTTGAGATTGGAGTACTTGGTAGTCCAGAGTTTGGTGGGGTTGAGACCCGACTAGAGTGGTTGCTTGGGAAGTTGACCGAGGATTGGGTGCACATAATCATTCTACTCATTAGGAGCAATTGGGTATCATGTATGGTGAGCATTAAGAGGGGCCATGTATTGAGGAGATATTACTACTTTTCACACAGATGGATATGGGACCCTGGTATCACATACAAAGTGATTTAGTTATTGTTAGGTATGTGTTATATTCTTTGCATGTGTGTGTGTGGGCGCGTCAGATACGACAACTGTGTCTGACGATCCACACCACTAGAGCTCTGTTGTGTGCATTGGGAACTTTCCTAGGGGGGTTCCAGGGGGGGCAAGTATGCCCCCCCCTAGTTACAGGTAGTGTTCGACAATGGGTGGTAGCCCGGGGCAGCGCCCTGAATTTTTTTTTGGGTAGTTTTTGCTATTTTTAGCGGATTTGTAAATTAATCCCGGATTAAGGGATTAGGGTTTTGGTATCTACAGAATACCTAAAAAAATTGTATATATTGTATGGTGAATGGTGAAATTCGATATAATGAATATAAGAAAGGTTTTCCTGATTGAGGGTTTCTGGTATAAAATCTCTATGTACTATGTGTATGAGCCATTGATTAATTTCTGTCTTGCTTAAGAATCTATATGCATTGCTTTACTTCACAGGTTTAAAACTTACATGTGGTATCATAGCTCATTTTTGGCTTCAGAGGGATGCCTTTGTTGTTGAGGGTTTGGCTCGTTCTTGATAGATCAAGTTTATCTTGGGTTTGTGATAAACCTGGGTTTAGTGGGAGCTTTTGCAATGGAGATTTGAGTAAAGAAAGAGGAATGTAGAGCTCATCTAGAATTGAGATAGAGACGTTCAACGGTAAAAAATTTGATCTATGGAAGCTCAAGATGGAGGACCTTCTTGTAGACAAAGAACAATGGATCACTGTGGATCCTGGTACACAGCCTACTGGTACACCGTCTACTAGCACACAGCCTACTGGTACACAAACTACTAGTACAAAAATTACTAGTACACCAGCTACTGGTATGTCGAACGAAGATTGGGACAAGTTGAACAGAAGAGCAAGGAGTACTATTCAACTCTGCCTGGCAGATTCAGTGTTGTTGAATGTCTCAGGAGAATCTACAGCCAAGGAACTATGAGATAAGTTAGGGAATTTGTATCAATCAAAGTCCCTGGTAAACAAGTTGTTTCTTCGAAAGAAGCTGTATCATATTAGGATGGAAGATGGAGATTCTGTGATAGAACATCTAAATGCATTTAATACTCTGGTAAGTCAACTTGGATCTGTTAATATTACGATTGTAGAAGAAGATAAGTGTATTACTTTGTTATGTTCTTTGCCAGACTCTTGGGATAATCTAGTTGTAGAAATAGGTAGTACCACTCAATCTGCATTGAAGTATGAGGATGTAGTTGCATCCTTGTTATCTGAAGAGATGAGGCGAAAAAGCATGGATGGTCACAACACAGATGCTT
>JZKD02S1390057.1:130248-164949 GCA_000966675.3 Picea glauca
ACACTTTGAAGAATGTTGCAGATTCATTGACAAAGTCTATGAGCACAGAAAAGTTCTCCTGGTGTAGAGAAACAATGGGCATTGTTGCCCTGGATTGTTGACTATATATAATCCCTGGACCCTTGGATGCAAAGAAAACAACAAGTGGGATAATGTTGGGTATGTGTTATATTTTTTGCATGTGTGTGTGTGAGCACGTTAGATACAACAACTGTGTCTGACGATCCCAACCACTAGAGCTCTATCGTGTGTGTCGGGCGATTTCCTAGGGGGGTCCCAGGGGGGAGCAGGTATGCCCCCCTGGTTACGTGCAATGTTCGACAATGGGCGATAGCCCAGGGCAGCGCCCCGAATTTATTTTTTGGCGGTTTTTGTTATTTTTAGCGGATTTTGCTATTTTTAGAGGATTTGTAAATTAATCTTGGATTAAGGGATTAGGGTTTTGGTATCTACAGAATACCTAAAAACATTGTATATATTGTATGGTGAATGGTGAAATTCGATATAATGAATATAATAAAGGTTTTCCCGGTTGAGGGTTTCTAGTATTAAATCTCTGTGTACTCTGTGTATGAGCCATTGATTAATTTCTGTCTTTCTTAAGAATCTATATGCATTGCTTTACTTCGCAGGTTTAAAACTTACAGTTATTGCTTGAGGAAAAACAATATTCTAGCAGGGAGGACTGTAATGTCCCCAGTTTTGGACATTGTTATATTACTGAGTGTTATGCTAACCATAGTATCTAGAGGGGCATGAGAGTGATTTTAGTAGACATTGAGGGGTTTTATGGGGCCTGACTTGCATTGTTCATCATATTTCATCATCAGGATCCATTCTGCACAACTTGACTTTGGTTTCATTGCATTTCGACGATTTTCGTAATTTTGAGTTATTATGGGTTATATTTTAATTAAATTCACTAAGAAGGTCATATTGGGCATATTACTTGGAGAAAAATCTTAGTGTAATGGCTCATCGGAATCGAGAGGAAGAGCACTACTGGATAAGATGATAAGAAGTGACTTTCAATTGTCGGAGAAGCTATAAGGATGGATAAATCACTTTTTAGAGGTAAAATGCTTAATTAATTAATTAAGTGATTTAATTAATGAATAATAAAATAAATTAAAAGTCACTTGGAGAGAAAAGGTGAAAGGGGTATAAAAGAGAGAGAGGGGTATCTATTCTCTCATTATGTTGTTTATCATTTTGATGCTTGGCTTCTTTCTAAAGAGTCCATGCACTCGGGGGTTTTGAGGGTTTTGACTGAACAAACCCTAGAAATCAGCTCGATGGTGAAAGATATCACCCAAATTGGTCCAATCTTGGTCATGGAGGTGAAATATTTCTCCCTCACCATTCTACATCAGTTCTATCTTACTCAAAGGTGGATTCTACAGGTTCAGAGAGAAGTGGTGTGCATCATTGGGGGTTTCCAGCAGGAGGGCGCACTTGAGGAGATGGTCCTATTTGATTTGGCCAAGGAGAAGGAGATTTGGAGGGTTATGCTATTGAGATAGCTTGGTAGAGGCCATAGCACCCTTCTTGGCCTACTTTGGGTGTGATTTGGCCGAGTATTGATTTGTTATGAGTGTGGCAGAATTTCTCCTAGTGAAGGGCGCATTGTAGAAAGATATTTTGTTCATCTAAGGGATATAAATACCTCTGATCAACAAGAAAATCATCATAGGGGTTTCTAGTGTGAAACTTAGCCAGTTTGAGGGATTTCCACTACAGAGGGAAAGGATTTCATCTTGTCACTCATCTCTTGCAGCTATATGGCCTTTGGAAGCTTGTATCTTCTCCTCTTGGAATTCTTGAGGGTTATTTTCATTTTCTACTAGATCTCAGCTATATTGTCTCAGAGCTGCAAATCTATTGTATCATAGTCTCCTACTATTATGAATAATATCAGATCTGAGGTATTTGTGTTATTTACTTGAGTTGCTTCTACTGTATCTTGTTGTGTACATGTTGTTGGCTACATTACTATCTTTACTTGTTGCAAACACACATTAAAACCATCATTATAAACCCCATCATCATTCAAGAGACTAAAATCAACAAAGTGTTTGACAAAATACCACAACCAACGTTTAAATGCACTTGATTGACTGTAGGGTTTTCATGCTCGATCTCCCATAGAAAAGATAAAACACATTAAAACTCAATGTTCCAATAAGATCCGGTTGGGAACTTTACATAGAAAAAGAAAAAAACCACTTAATGGAAGGAATTCATAAAGTGAAAAATAATAAAAAGGGAAAAGGGAACAACAAGGGCATGAAAACAAGGATGGAAACTACTCCTTTGAGGAAGCAAATGTGTAATAAGAACAATGACGAAAAAAGGAGGAAACGAGAAGAAGTAAAAGATGTAAAAGAGAGAAGAGAAGATGAGGAAAGAAAAGAAAAAATAAAAGGAGAGAGAGGAAAATAAGATAAGAGAAGAAGAGGAAACAAGAGAAAAAAATAACAAGGAGAAAGGGGAAAGGAGAGAAAAAAAGATGAAGAAAGAAAGAAAAAAAAAAAAAAGAGAAATAAAGAAGAATAAAGACCAGCAAAAAAAAAGAAGGAAATAAATAATAAGGAAAGGGGAAAAAAAGACAAAGGAAAAGAAAGAAAAGAGAAGAAGAATAGAATTGGAATATGAAAAGACCAAAAAGAAGGATAATCTTTCACAAAATAAAGAAAAAAAAACAAGACCAAGCAAGAAAGTTGGAGACAATAGTCTATCCATTATCCCAAAGAACACTAGGAGCATAACTCAATGCTAACAAATAGAAGTTCCTAGATAAAATAAAAAATGCAATGAACTTATAATGCATAAGTTGTTAATAGACAATCATAGTGAATGTAATGTAAAATAAGAAATAAAAAAAAGTCACATATGCAATGATCTTATAACAAGAGCATAGGAGTATTAAAGACATAGACAATCATAGTGAATGGAATGTAAAATGAAGAAATAAAAAACAAGTCACATATGCAAGGATCTTATAACAAGAGCATGAGCATAGGAGTATTAAAGACAATGATGGAGATACCAAAAGTTTATAATTAGAAAACAATATTGATGTAAGCATTTAATTACAAGAGTGCAATATTTTTTTTTAAAGATAACAAGAGCATAGGAGTAATAAAGACAATGATGGAGATACTAATTTATTTTTATAAAAAATAAAAAGAGCATAGGAGTAATAAAGACAATGATGGAGATACCAAAAGTTTATGATAGGAAAACAATATTGATGCAAGCATTTAATTACAAAGTATAGTTTTTTTTTTATTAAAAAAAAATTAAAAAATGCAAATAGGATAGGTAAACCACAACATCATGGTTAAAGTTATAAAGATATGCAGAAGGATTTAAGGGAAAAGGATACCAATACATTGAAGGAACATATGAAAGGAATAAAGGATCTCTCCATACGTATTTTTCCAAGAGCAGACATCCACGGGGAAGCTCAAAAGAAGAAACCATTATAATTAGGATGGAATTTGCAATAGAAAAAACTCAGATAGACATTGGGAAATAAGTAGTTAAGAAAATAATATGGGAGATGAAAAATAAGTGAAAAAATAGATTCAAAAAATTTATGACTCAATGAAGGATTTATAATAGGCATAACAAAGTAAAAGAAAGTATAAAATCAAAGATGAAAAACACCAGAGTAGGATCGGAAGATGGCATGTAAAAGCTTAAGAACTAAATTGAACACTGATAAGATTGGAGACTAGAGCTACAACAAAGGAAAATCGAAAGCTAGAATTTGAACTAGATTATATATATATATTTTGCCGTAAAAAAAAAGTGCCCAAAAAGGATTTGAACTACTCGAGAATAGTACGTAAGAAAAGTAAAGCAATAAACATAATAAAAAACATTTAATAAACATAGAGTAGAAAACATTTTATAGAAAACTTATACTCGAGAATAGTACATAAGAAAAGTAAAGCAATAAACATAATAAAAAACATTTAATAAACATAGAGTAGAAAACATTTTATAGAAAACTTATACTCGAGAATAGTACATAAGAAAAGTAAAGCAATAATCATAATAGAAAACATTTAATAAACATAGTAAAAAACATTTTATAGAAAACTTAAACAAGTCAAATATTAAAAACTAAGGAAGCCAAGATCATAATAAACATGAAAAAAAAGTAAATCCAAGACTAATATTTGAAAGGTATCTAACTATATTAGAGATTGACCCTTTTGTCAAACAAAATGAAAGAACAAATCAAGGTAGGATGAGCATAATTATAATAAAATTTATAGAAACTAATCACAAAATAAGGATCATCGAGAGATAATAGAGTAGGACACAATGTAGGTACATGACGAAGATGAAGAAATAAAGTAGAAGAGTTGGCACAATTGGGAGAAGGTGAAGAAGAAAAAGCAAAAGATACTTAGACCACATATAACAAGCATGAAAAAGATGAAGAATAATATATTAGACTAAATTAGACTAAGATAAGTATGACCTAGTAGCCAAAAGGCTGCCAAACATATTAGGATCATATAATGTTGGCATAAAATCCTTTAATTTTGATAATAATCCATTTTCTAACAAATAATCACATATGAGCACTTGTTAGTCATCGAGTCAACTTATGAAAACATTTGAAATGTATAAATAAATGAGATCAACAAAATTAAAAAGTAGTGTATGTTTGCAAATTTGGTTGAGTATTCATTGGATCAGTGGTTGTTTTCATTTGCTGGGTTATTCTTGTAGACGTGGGGTCTTGTTTTCTCACTTTTACTACAAATATACAACCTACACAATTAGATCTACAACCCATATACTTAGATCTGCGGTCTACACACTCAGATCACTTCTCATACTTTCATATATGTGGCATAGATTTTTTCCTTTTGTAGATTTCGAAATCATCTTGTAGATATGGTGCTCGTGGATCATATCGTGGTTTATTTCTTGTTTGAGGGCGTCATTGCTTGTGGGTTTAAGATCTACTTTTGCAGTTTCCTTTATACACTTAGATCTTCAACGTGGGTTGGCCTTTGGATTGTTGTGCACCTAAAGCATTGGATCATTGTTTGCAACAACACATGACATCATTGTGAGATCCTGTACTCTTGGAGAGATTGTTCTGAAGCATTGTGTACTTGCCATGATGCTTCATGCCTTTGATATTGGAGGTTCTTTTTTGCAATTAGCTCTTTGTTTTCTTTACATGTTCCTTAGTGGTGTGTGTGAAGAGTTTGGAGACATATTGGTTATGCGGACTCCTACTCTATCTTGAGTTGCTTGGCACTTCTTCATTAGCATATTGATGTTGTCATCGTTGGTCTTTTTGCATTGGTTCTTGATGGTAACAAGCGTCTTCTTCTTGAACCTTATTGAGGAATGGTTGCTAGTCATTGTGCATTGGTTCTTGACTATAGCAAGTGTCTTCTTCTTACACTTATTGAGGACCCAGTTGCTGGTCATTTTCCATTGGTTCTTGATGGTAATAATTTTCTTCTTCTTGCACCGTATTGAGGACCTAGATGTTGATCATTTTGCATTGATTCTCTTGGTAGAAAGTGTCTTCTCATTGCACCTTACCAAGGACTTGATTGCTAGTCATTTTGCATTGGTTCTTTACGGTAGAAATTTTCTTCTCCTTACACCTTATTGAGGATCTAGTTACGACTTATGGATGGTTTTCTACATTGTTCCTCTCTGTAGCTTATCCTTGACTTCAACAAAGTTTTATTTTCCAACTCTTCAAGATGATTGAAGTTGATTCTATAGGTTTCCATAATTATTCATAATGTTAGATAGTTTTTCTAGATAAAATTGTGAATGGGTTTTTGAAATGTCCAACATTTCTAGTAGAGACTCCACCCATCATCAAGATTGTTTTGTCCCTGGTGATGGGTGAAGTGTCCACTTGAAACTTTGGATGTTTCAAAACCCCATACACAGTTTTATCCAGAAAAAATTGTCTAACATGTTTGAAGTTGTCATTAAGGAGGAATGTAGTGTAATGCCATCTTCATCTTCATATTACAACCATCATGTAATGCTTGTCTAGTGGCCACATTTACCATTGTATAGCCTATCATCATGAGGCATTTGTACACATAGTGAGGCATCAACCACATTTACCTTTGTATAACGTATCATCATGAGGCATTTGTACACACAATGAGGCATTAACCACATTTACCATTGTATAGCCTATCATCATGAGACATTTGTACACACATTGAGGCATCATTAGACTTGTGAGATATGATATCGGCATATAACACAACTCCAACTATGATTCTATCCCTCTAGTCATCATTAAGGGGGGATGTTAGAATGTGTTGATGATTTCTTGGTGGTCTTATATTAAATGGCTATGGCATTTTGTAATGTTACTCTTCAATAACTCTCTATATTGTAAAAAGGGTTTATCCCACATGAATCATGGAAATTGTTCTCCTTTCACTTTCTCATATATAATAGAGGTGAAGGAGGACCTTTAGGTGATCAAGGGTGTGAGAGAGTTGTGAGTGGTTTATGGTATTGATATTTATCTAGGACCCTATGGGTCCTGAGGCCATATCATCCATATGGTTAAGTGTTCTCTTTCCTTGTAAGATTGGAGAGTTTTCCTAAAGAATACAAAGACCAACTTCCATGGATGTTTCCCCACATTGGGGTTTTTCCACGTAAGTACATCTCTCTCTCTCTCTCTCTCTCTCTCTCTCTCTCTCTCTGATTTACTATTTATTGATGCATGCATAGGAGATTAGTACGATTATAGTCTTTTGTATGTTAATGCATATTTCTCAGATGATCTAACATTTGTAACATACTAAAACTGATATAAATATTCTTACTATTATCTAAAGAGTGGGTTTTTTCTTGAATATCTAAGGTTTTTCCCACTATAAATGTATCGTGTACTTTCTATGAGATTTCTTATTTTTATAGGTAATTAATAGAATTGTATTTGATGGATACTTTATGATGGTGTTAATTCCAAATTAACATATTATTATTTTAATAGAATTCTGATAATTTCTTTATGACTAACAAATGTAGGGTATATTGTAATATGAATGTATTCGTGAGCATGGTGGTTGTTTAATATCTAGTAGATATGAAGAGGATCAATTATGTATAATATTTCATTGAGTAAATGAAGTATATATGTTCATAGGCCCAAAGCCCAAGGGGTTAGCTCAACCAGTTTTTGTCAATGTTATTGGGTATTTGGTTAGTTTCATGCTAGTAGTTGACCTATTTGAACCCCCCTAGGTTAGGTGCACTACTCTTTGTTAATAGGTTTACTATGGATTTCATCCACAAATGTGGAGAATCATCCATTGAGATTCCCTGTAATATTTTTCTTGAAAAAAAAATGCACACATCCCATAGAAGTTGCAATAAAATAAAACAATTTATAAAGAAAGAATAAATACCCATAAATATTTAAAACCTGAACCTCAAAATCCGAAGACTAAGTTATGGTTCACTTGAGGAATACAACAAGTTGAAAATAAAGAAGCAAATAGTTTGGTGATATAAAGTTTAAGCGTTATAAGACTTTAACCATTATCCAATTTTTAATATGGCAATCCATATAATGAAGGGGAATTCATTGAATATAATGAAAAATAAAAGGCTAAAATAGATGGGAGGATATAAATGAAAAAGAAGAATATAAAAGAGAGATAAAAATTTTTTGATTAAACATTCAGATGAGGAGTTTTGAGTATGATAAATATTAAGGGGAATATTAATAGATAAAATATATAGAGAGTATTAATGGATAAAATATATATTATATATTTTATCTATTAATATCCCCACCTTCATATATTTTGAGTATAATAAATATTAGATATAATAGATCAAAACAACACATGGCATTTTCACATAGACAATAAAAAATTGCATAATAAGAAGAATGCATAAGATATAGAGTTGATACACAAGAAGTATCTACTAATTGTATAATTACGCCGAAAGGCGTACACCTATTGACAATGGGCAGATTTAATCGGGGTTTAGTGCTTAATAAGTTTTTTATGGACGGGATTAAATATGGCTGGAATATTCTTAGTAGTCACACAAAATAAATGGTTGTGATTTAAATCATTAACTTCCTAGCTATTATAAAGACATCCGATTATGTGTTTACTTTTTTACATTTACCTAATCATATTTAAAAATTACTTTGATAGCTAACTGATTGCCACGTAAGTGATTAACATAAATTAAAATATTAACACCAGATAAATGAAGATAAATAAAGCGCAATCGTTTATTTGTTAATCAATAATAAAATTTAATATATTTTTTCAAGGATTCGTTTCATCTTATCAACCTTTTAGCGTTCACCAGCTAATATTTAACTATTGTGCTAGTAATAAAAATACATAAGATATAGAGTTGATATACAAAAAGTAACTACTAAGTGAAAGGATATAATTGATAAAGAGAAAAATTGCATAATAAGAAGAATGCATAAGATGTAGAGTTGATACACAAGAATAAATAAAACACGTGGAATTATGAGATAGAGTATAAAATAATGTAGAATAAGAAGAATAACACATGTGATGTAGAGTTGGCATGAGAATGCATAAGGTTTTTTTTAAGAGAAAGTTAATACAAGAGAACGCTACTTAATTCTATATAAGTGTAATAACAATGTAAAAAATATAGAATAATCCAAGTAAAAAAGAGAAACTAAAAATTTAACCTAGGAATGAAATGGTATGTATGCAATAAATAAAATAAAAAAAGGAAAGAGAGAGAAAAGTGTGTAATTGTCAAAGTGTAAAGTTAACACGCTAAAAGGAAAAGCACGCCCCCAAAATCCCCCAAAATTAGATAAATACATGAGAAGATAATGCACTTAAAGAAATGCATAGGAGGAAGCATATAAGTAAGTAGGTGTAACAGTGTGAAATGGCATTGCCGTCATGATATGAGTGAGAAATTGAAATAGCATAAAGGAAATGAAAAGGAATGAAAATAATAAATGGAAGTTAAAGTGATGCGTTTAGGATAAAAAAAATATGAATATACAAGTTAAAAAGACTTAGATAGAGTGTTACGAATAGTCAAGGGAATAAATAAAATGTGTTTTATAATGAACAATTAAGGAAATAAACATAATGAACAATTAAGGAAATAATGAACAATTAAGAAAATAAATAGAGTAAAAGAGTATCAAGTGAATTTAATTTTGATAATTAATTGAACAAGATAAATTGCTTATAAGATTATGTAATAATTTCAAATGTTGTGTTATATTTAGTTTGAAATAGTGTTATTTATGTGAACGTTGATTTGTATGTTATTCACAAAAATGTTGGTGAATTTGAAACATCATGAATGGAATGTCTTAATTATAAACACATAAACAAATTATATAAGTTTATTGATAGTAATCATCAATATTTATTTAAGACAAAAGGAATATATAAGATTGAGCAAGATACACATACTTTTCTTGGTAAGTTTTTCAAGTGAATTTGGAATATCATGAATGGAACGTGTTAATTAAAAACACATAAATAATTTGGTATACGTTTATTAATAGTAATCATCAATTCTTGATATTTATTTAAGACAAAGAATATATAAGATTGAGATACATACTTTTCCTCTTAAATTGTAAAGTGAATTTGGAACATCATGAATAGAATGTGTTAATTATAAACACATAAATTTGTTGATAGTAATTATTAATTTTTTATATTTATTTAAGACAAAAGGAATATATAAGATTGAACAAGATATACATACATTTCCTAGTAAGATAAATTTTTGCGTCATTTACAACTTAGTATACTGTCAATATTAGAACATCATTAATGGAATGTGTTACTTATAAACACATAAATAAATCGGTATACATTTATTGATAGTAGTCATCAATTTTTCATATTTATTTAAGACAAAAGGAATATATAATATTGAGCAAGATATACATACTTTTCCTAGTAAGTAAATTTGGAACATCATGAATGGAATGAGTTAATTATAAACGCATAAGTAAATTGGTATACGTTTGTTGATAGTAATCATCAATCCTTGATATGTGTTTAAGAAAAATGGAAGATATACATACTTGATAGTAATCATCAATCCTTGATATGTATTTAAGAAAAAGGGATTATATAAGATTGAGTAAGATATACATACTTTTCCTGGTAAGTTCTTTAAATATTTGCGCCATTTACAACTTGGTATGTTCTCAATATCCTTCCAGCATGGTGTTCCAATAACGTTAAATATATCGGCTAACTACAATAATCAAATAATTTTAATAAACTCCTTTTGTAAAATTTTAAATAAAATAGAGAATAAATTTATTGAATGTGTTAAAAGCTTACCAATTGAAATCTAAATTGATCCTGATCTCCAAGAAAAAATTCATTATCTCTTGGAGTTTTATATTCTTCCTTTCTGCAATATCATAAAATTTAAATAAAATATATATATAACTTAAATTGATAGTAACTAATATACATATTAATATCAAATTTATAAAAATATTTCAAAATAGTTAATAAACTTTATTTAACAATATTTTAAAATTAGTATACTAAATACACATAGAACTAATATTTTTACATTTAAAAAAATATTAAAATGAAATGGTTAGACCATCCTTAAGTAAATTATTCCACATTTCCCATAGTGTATTTTTCTTTACTTTCTTAAAATGTTAAGGCATAACTACTATCTATTTTTAATTGCTTATTGCATATTATTTTGTTCATTTTGGTTTTAGCTTTTGTTAGAAAAGTCACCTCTTAAAAGAAATTTCTTTAATATAACACTATACAAGAACCAACCAATTTGTATTACTAAATGTATGAAACACAATGCAAGAATCAATATGTACTACTAAATGTATGAAACACAATGCCTTTTTCTCTTCCAACATTAATCTTTATGGATAGCCAACATGCTTATTTCTACACTAATATCTCTATATGGTGCTCCACTCTTTCATTTGATTTGTAATGCAGGGGATCCTTCATTGTAACAATAAAGGTCACATCATTTTCTCTTCCAACATTAATCTTTCTGGATAGCCAACATGCTTATTTCTACACTAATATCTCTATATGGTGCTCCACTCTTTCATTCGATTTATAATGCAAGGGATCCTTCATTGTGACAATAAAGGTCACATCATGGATACCTCTAGCAGTGTACCAATTGACACACTTCTTCAAATTCTTATGTTTGGCTCCAAGCCATCCAAATAAAACAACTATTACAACAAGTTTCCTACCCAAAGAAAAAATGTTGTTCTCCTTGCTATCCCCATCTAAGAGAATGCCATACATGGAAATTGTTTCTCTAGGTAGTATAAGGGGATGATGAGAAAGTATGATATGATGCTAAAGAGAATAACAAGAGTGAAATTAAAGACAAGAATACAGAAGACAAAGGGGTTAATTTTGAGGAAGGAAAGGACATAGGGATTGTTAAAGGAAATTGGTATAATGAGGATAGTCTGAGGTATGAGAAAGTATTCCTCTAGCCTAAACCTTAGATGATCCTTAAAATTGTTTTAACCCTTGACATTGGCATCGACACATTGACTACAATTAAGGGCTTGAAATCTTCTTAAACTATGTGAATAATCATCAGGAAGAAATTTTAGACATAAAGAAGATGACTAGATGAAAAAATAACTAGGTTTAGAATAAATAACACTTCATTTGGTATCTAAGGTAGGGCTTGCGATTTGGGGTTTTGGGTTCTTAGGACAAGGAAAAAGGGTTTGAGGGAAAAGTTTTGATCAATAATGAAAATCAAATGTTAGAAACATGGGGTAGAGAGTGGACTTGGCATTGATTAGATTAGTAAACTATGAAGTAGAAGACAATACATCATATTAAGAATAAAAAGTGTACGCAGTGGGCGTATGTAGTCATTAGTGGTAACTAAGACACAAAATATCATGAGTGAGTTGTGTTGATATTTTGATGTAACTACAAAAGATATTATTTTGTCAATCAAGAAGGTTATTGTAATCTTATTGTATAAATCGACTCAAAATAAATTATTTTTTTATTGTTATCCTTATTGTAAAAGAAAAAATAGCCCGTCTTAGGGTTATGTGTTTTTGGGAGTCAATTATGTGTATAAATAGAGGTCGAGATCCTCTCATTTGTACACACAAAACTCACCTTCTCTTGTGTATTTGGAGCATAGCAAGGAAGGTATAGTGCAAGAGGTATTGGTTTCTTGATATTTGGTATCTTGGTCTTCGTCTATTTGTGGAGAGCTAAAACATGACATTGTACTAGTTGAAGGAATCTATACTGAAGAATTGGTTTCTTAGTTTTCTCCCCCACAAGGGTTTCCCAAGATATATCTTGTGTTCTCTTATTGTTTATCTTTCAATGATCCTATTAGATGTAATTGTTAATGAATGTTAAATAAGATAACTGTAACTTCTAGAATTCTAACATGGTATCGGAGCAGGCTTGAATAGAAGACAATTCACATATCTAGAAAACAAAAGGAGTAATTTTTCTTGATAGGAGTGGTTTCCAGACAAGACAAGTCCACGAGAAAGTGTGCCCTAGTGGAGCACATCTTTTCCCTAGATCAAATATTGAGAATCCATAATTTGTAATTTAGGGGCAGGATGACTACCAGAACCAAGATTGATGAAAACCTGGAGGGAGATAACAATTTCAGATCATGGAGGTACAGAGTATCCCTCCTCTTAGAAGAAAATGATCTAGAGAAGTTCACTAAAGAAGAGGTTTCATATCCAGAGAGAGATGAGGCTAAAATAAAGCACAAGAAGGATATGGTCAAAGAAAAGAGCATTATTGTAGAATCCATTAAGGACCATCTTATTCATCACATATCTTCATTATCCACTCCAAAATAAATTATGGATTCCTTATTCCGATTGTTTGAAGGAAACAACATCAACCGAAGAATGACCTTGAGAACTCGGTTAAAGAACATGAGGATGCAGAATTCAGAAACCATCCACTCTTACTTCTCAAGAGTGAACCAGATCAAGGAGCATATAGAAGCCATTGGTGATATAGTGAATGGAAAATAAATGGTGATGACCACCTTGAATGGCCTCCCAAGGTCATGCGATGCATTTATTCAAGGAATATGTTCAAGAAGGAAGCTACCCAAGTTCATTAGGCTATGGGAAGATTGAAACCAAGAAGAAGCAAGGACGGCATCAAGAGAATAGAAGATGACAAATCATGATCAAGACCTACTCGACCACACCAGGAAAGGAAAGAGCAATAAATAACTCTCCTCACCCAAGAATTTTTAGAAGGGCCGAAGAGATAACCCAAATATTAGATGTTTCTTTTGTCATAAAATGGGACACATTGCTAGGAATTATTCCCTCATTTAGATACCAAGGGAAAACAAAGGAGGTAAAAGGCATCATGTTCATACAGCTGAAGATGATGAACCACCCAAGAAGGTTGCAAAGGAAGATGAATCAGGGGATAAGGAGTATGTTCTTATCTCAGCCCTTATAGGACTTGCCACTCATGGATGTGACATTTGGCTGGTGGACAATGGTTCTTCCAAGCAAATGAAAAGTTATCAAGACTCCTTGTCTAAACTTACTCATAAAGATTCACCGCATAAGGTGAATTTGGGGATGACTATCAATATCTGATCAAAGGAGTAGGAGAAACCTCCTGCAAGTATGAAAAGGTTGCGCACAAGGAAATAACATGAAACAATCATTTCCCAGTAGCGATAGTAGAGCCAAAAGATTATTGGACATCGTGCACTCAGATGTGTGTGGACCGATATCAACAAATTCACTAAGCGGGTATGTATATTATGTGTCTTTTATTGATGATTACTCACTTAAAACTTGGATCTATTTGTTGAAGGAAAATAATGAAGTGTTTTGAAAATTCAAATAATTTAAGGCACTGGTAGAAAACCCGACAGAGTGGAAGATAAATACCTTGCGATCAGATAATGGAGGAGAATTCACTTCAGAGGAATTCAAAGAATATTGTAAGGAAGCTGGGATTAAGAAGGAGATTTCTACTCCCTACAATCCTCAACATAATGGAGTAGTATAAAGGAAGAATCAAAATATCATGGAAGCAGTGAAGGCTATGATCCGTGATCAAGATCTACCTATGCATCTGTGAGAAAAAGTAGCAAATACTGCAGTGTACACATAGAACAAAAGTCCCCACAAAGTACTTGAAAACAAGACAAGAAAGGAGATGTTTTCAAGAGAGAAGCCAAAAGTCAACCATCTAACGATATTTGGTTTCTATGTATTTGTGCATGTCTCCAAGGAAAAGAGGACAAAATTGGATCCATCCAGAAAGAATGGCATATTTTTTGGTTACAATGACACATCGAAGGAATACATGATATATATTCCCGATCACCAGAAATTTGAGATTAGTTGAGATGTCACCTTCGATGAGAGTGCAACTTTCAACAAATCAAAATAGGATTGTGCAAAAGAGGTTCATGAGGAGTTGAATGAAGTTACTAGAGTTCCGGAGGCAGAAGCAGTTAAAGCAGAGGAATTCATTCACGAGGATAATGACATGGTAGAACCTCAAAGGACAACAATGATTCCTTCTTGCAAGAGAAGACCAGCTTGGGAACAAGAGATCATCAAATATGCAGAAAGATATGGTGCCCCATAAAATTGTCTCAAGGAAAGTAACAAGACGAAACTGTATTCTAGCTATGTGGCATAGTTGTGTGATATCATGGATGCATAACCATCCAATTATGAAGAGGTTGTAGAGAAGAGGGTATGGAAGGATGCCATGGGGGAGGAATATCATTCCATAGTAAAGAATGATGTATGGTATGTGGTCCACCCAGACTGAAGGAGAAACCAGTAGTAAGTTCAAAACAGATCTACAAAATGAAACATGTAACTGATGACAATATTGAAAAGTATAAGGCTATATTTGTGGCTCGATGATTCTATCAGAAGGAGGGCATTGAATATGTGGAGACATTTTCTCCCATGGAAATATATACCTCGATCATGACTATACCTTCATTGGCTACAGTAATGAAATGGAATATGCATTAAATAGATGTGAAGACAACCTTTTTGAATGGTGAAATTAATGAGAAAGTATATGTGGAGAAAACATAAGGGTTTGAGGTACATGACAGGGAGACACATGTGTGCATACTCAAGAAGGCTTTATATGTATTAAAGCATGCACCAAGAGCATGGTATGGTAGGATCGACAATTTTCTGACAAGATTAGGATTTATAAAGAGCAGTGTGGATCTTAAAATTTACTTTAAGGTTGTGGATGATGGTCCGATAATACTACTTTTGTATGTGGACCACCTATTTCTAATAGGTGTGGAAAATCTCATCTCAGAGTGTAATAGAAAACTGGTTTCTGAGTTTGAGATGAAATATCTCGGGGTGATGCATCACTTTTTGGGTCTCGATGTATGGCAGAGACATGATGAGATCTTTCTAAATCAAGGGAAGTATGCAGTGGAAATCCTGAAGAGGTTTGGGATGTTGGATTACAATGAAATGAAAACCTATGGTATCAAATTTGAAGTTGTTGTAGGATAGGACTTCAAAGACTGTGGATGTTACTTTATACATGAAGATGGTGGGTTTGTTGATGTGCTTGAAGAACATGAGACTAGATATATGTTTTTTTGTGAACCTCCTGAGTCAGTATATGGAGAATCCCATGAAGGTTTATTTGGTCACAACAAAACATGTGATGAGGTACCTTAAGGGTACATTGGATTATGGTCTCAGGTATGTGACATACCATGAGTTGAGGCTATATGGATATTTAGATTCAGATTGGGCTGAAAATATTCCTGATTGGAAGAGTACTTCAACATATTTCTTCGATGTAAGCTTCATAATGGTTTCACGGAGAAGAAGGAAGTAGTCATGTGTAGCACTCAGTATAGGTGAGGATGAATATGTGGAAGCATGTGCAACATGTAGAGAAGCAGTGTGGCTTTGAAAGTTGTTGTCTGGGTTATTTGTTCTCAAACTAGAGGTGAACTACATTTGGTGTGACAACTAGAGTTGCATGAAATTTTCAGAGAATCTAGTGTTTCATGTCAAGTCGAAGAATATCAATATCAAATATCACTATATCAGGGATATGGTGTGGAGAGTAGCATTGAGATTCCATTACGTGACTATCGAGGAGCAGGTTGCAAACGTGTTGACCAAGCCACTATCGAGGATGAAGTTCTAGCACTTTAGGGAAAATCTTGGCGTGGTCCATGTTATCACACAGTTTGTATCTAGGATAAAAGGATATAAGATAGAAGGCCAAACTGGCGTAACATGAACCAATCCCACCCAATGTCACCACAATGGGATGGTTCTTTCTCTTTAGGGAGGTTAGGCCCAGGGTAGACGTCCCTAGTGACCTGGGGTTTTGAAGAGGAAAAAGGGTAATAAGATAGAGACAAGGTTTTTCCCCTCCACAAGTCACCACCGAAACAGATACTCCGGCCAAAGGTCAATTTAATAAGTAAAACCCCTAAAGAAGTGTACTTACCTGGAATAAAGAAACAACAAACTGATATATGTAAGCTATTTAAATGGGTTAGTACTTCATAAGACTATCTGATGAATACATATAAGCAACTAAAAATAAATGTTGACGAATTCAATGCTTATCAATAGCAATGAAAAGTTATAACACTTCACCAATAAATATTGGAACAATGCGACATTCAATGTAACCAATCAACACCTTATTCAATTAATTCCTAAATGACCATTCAATTGCTCTTAAGACAAAACGTTGCTTCACTAAAGATGTAATAACCAAGGATGATGACAACACTTAGGGTTAATGTAGTTAGGGTTTGAAGTTCAAAGGGTTTTGAGATTGTTGTAATCAAGTTTCACTTCAACATTGGAGGACTTTAGATCAGTGCCTTTAGGGTTTAATGGAGTTAAAAGTGAAGGATGCAAGGGTTGAAGGATGAAGGCTAAGGACTAGAGGGAAGAGTTCTGAAGTGATGCTATGCAGGGCCTCAGAATCAAAACCCTAGGGGAGAGAGTCTCACTCCAGTGTTTCTATAGCAAGGCCTCGTTCTCTCTCCTCCTTCCTTAGGTCAACTTGGAAAAACAACTAGCTCAAATGAAGCACAAAATCAAGACAAGAAGGATTAATGAGGGAGAGTGTTGCTACAACAAGGCTCTTTCATCAAACCCTAAAAGAAAAACTACCCTAAGTGTAGATAACCTAGGCCTGGGACGTCTTCTTCCTGTTGAATTATAAATGGTATGACTAGCATAGGAGGGGAAGAAAAAGGAGTGTAGCTACGACTAGGCTCTCTTTTTCTTCTTCAATGGCTGAAAGTTTCTTTATCAGGAGGCATGATACAAGAACCTACTTATGTTCTTGTCACCTAGGGTTTTGATTCAACAAATTATAAATATATGCAATAAAAGAAAACTACAACCATTTATTTAAGAAGTTTTGTAGAAAAATACTTACAATTCATCCAGAAATAACCATGCAAACCCTAGTTGTAACACCTTCCTTCAAGAGAAACACCATAAAATGCCAAAAATTATTCCTTCAACAAGTGCGCCTCACTAAATCAGCCAAATACCCAAGAAAGGGTACAAATTTCAGACCTATCATGATAAAAAAAATGAAGGAGAAAATCCTCCATTTATACAATATCATGACCTAATTTTACTTTTTAGGTCATGTAAAAGGCCGAAAAGGCCAAAATATGAAAATCATATTGTTTTACATTAAATTTTCAAATTAAATCCTAAATCAAGATGAAAAGAGAGTTAAATCCCTTCCAAGGGATACATTAGTCCCTTTTAGGGAAGATGGGGCGTCCTGGAGAAAAAACGTTAGCCCTCCTTGGGATTCTCCAACCTGCCACACGTGCCACTGCGGCCTAGTCTACCCCCCAAGACGTCCATGATGTTGGATGACATCATGGTTAATGTGGTGACGTCCTAGGCCTCCCAAGGCCAACGTTCCACTGAGAAATGGTCATCCCCCCTAGGTCAAGCTCTGTCGGGTTGCCTCTGGTGGAACGTCCTCTTCTCCTCTGGTGCAAAGCTCCAGATCCATCTCTATCCTATATCTTCCCCCTAATGGGGTCTCGACATTCACTTGATGGGAGCTTCATCCCTATGAAGGTACGAAATGATCATCTCCCCATGTGTACCGGTCCAAGATGGTACCTGTTCGTTGGGCATGGTCTTGCACATCAAAAGCTACGCCCTCCATGGGCTCATCAATCACAGGGATCATAGTAATTTCAATCACATTTCATCATCAATATTAATAAACATATGCATAAGACCCCTAATAGATCAATCAATAGCTCAAATATGTTACACAAACCTACTACACAAGTCTGGGAAAAGGGCAAGGCATCCTATTGGGCTAGTGTCCACTGAATAAGGGAAATTCTTAGAAGAGACCTCTTCCAAGCCATGTAAGTGGATGAAGTGGTCAAGGGATGTCCAAGAAGGTGGGTGCAATGAAGGCCAAGGATGCAAGATGTTACCTATGGGTGCCTTTGTAGAAGGCGAGTTGTACCTGTCATGGATGCAATTCTTTCCAGGCCCATTCATTCCTTTATTCCTTATTTTATTTTATCTTTTATTTCTTTTTTATTTCCTTTTTGCTCAAGATATAATCAGGGGACACTGCCCTGGCATGGTGACCAGTGGTGACAATGTTACCTACAAGTACTTTCACATAAATGAGAAGGTTGGCTCATGATGAGACCCCCTTTCCCTTATCCATGCAACCAAAGGTCATTTCCCTGACATGGTAAGCAGTTGATGGAAATTTCATACTGTTAGTTACCCATTGACCTAATAGGTTGGCTCGTGATGAGACCCCCTATCCTTTGGTTAGGTCTTGTTTTATTATTTTTTTAGGGTCCCTCTTGTTTCTTGTTGAGAAGCCTTTTATTGTTTCCTCAGGGATCCCTGTGCGAAGCTTCTCAAGGTTTTATTCTTAGGCTTTTATATTTTACCAGCTTGCTTTTACCTTCTGGGCCTTTAGCTCCTTCTTCCCACTAGATAAGGTGAAATACTAAAAGGTCAACCTAGTGCTCGGACAAGTGGAATGGGATAGGTGAGTGGGAAACAAGATGGAAAAGTGAAACTGTGAAGAGAGCGGACGATGGCTTCTCAAAGACAACCCCAGTGGCTAACCAAAACCAACAGACATAGGCTTACTAAGACACCCTGTCAATCCCCAAAGCATGGTCAAGTGGGAAAGTGTAAGATCCAAGCAGTTGTTAGAAATAAAAGGAATCAAATGCATATATTCAATGGTTTTGATGATCAAAGTGACACATACCATGATACCTAAACTAATTACCTCATGAAGCAAGAACCCTCTCTGACACAAGACCAAGCCCATGGTGGTGGAGGCTGTTGTTGTTGCTGATAGGATAAAGATGCTAGAAGAGAGAAAAGGTGGGCCCTCCAGGGCCATGCTGAAGTCAATCCTGCTCTCGTTACTCCATGTCTAGGACCCGTGGGCCTCCAGATTTGATCTCCTAGTTATCTGTGAAAGTGGGGGATAACAGTCCCTCTTCAGAGGGAGTGACGAGGTATAGATGCATTGCAGGTTAGTGTATGTCCTGGGGACATGTTGTAGCTATTTGAGAGCTAACCACAGGCCTTGGATGCATTGGATGTGAAGTCACAGGGGTGCACATGATGAGGTACAGATGCATTGCAGGGTAGTGGATGTCATGGTGACATATTGAAGCTATTTGAGAGCTACCCACAGGCCTTGGATGCATTGGATGTGAATTCATGTTGTACTATGGATATCCAATGATGTATAGATTCATATGTTCAACAATCAATGGTCATGAGCTTGTATGGAAACAAAGAATACCTTCCTAGTTAAGAGGGAGTTTCGTTATTTTGATGTAACTATGAAAGATATTCTTTTGTATTTGTATTGGTCAAACCTTGAGAAGGTTATTGTAATATTATTGTATAAATATAATCAAAATAAACTATTATTTTATTGTTATCCTTATTGTAAAATTCAAAACAACCCCTTTTAGAGTTGTGTCTTTTCAGGATTCAATTATGTATATAAATAGAGGTCGAGTTCCTATCATTTGTACACACACACAACTCACCTTCTCTTGTGTATTTGGAGCATAGAAAATAAGGTCTAGCACATGAGGTCTTGGTTTCTTGGTCTTTGGTATATTGGTCTTGGTATACTTGTGGAGAGCTATAACGAGACATTGTACTGGTTGAAGGAATCTATATTGAAGAATTGGTTGCTGGGTTTTCTCCCCCATGAGGGTTTCCCAAGATATATCTTGTGTTCTGTGATTGTTTATCTTTCAGTGATCCTATTACATGAAATTTTTAATGAATGTTAAAGAAGATAACTGTAACTTCTAAAATTCTAACAAGTTGAGGTGACATATCATTCAAATGAACTATGTTATATTTAAATTGCGACACACATAAAAACAAGAAAATTTCTTGGATCAAATCATCTGGACATAAGAAAAAATCAACATATAGAGTGCATTATAGATTTTTGTGGTTGTAAAAGAATGATAGCACAGGGATAACACTAGTAGACACCACACCCCATCCATCCCTCAATTTGATGTTCATTTAAATATAAGAGAACGATTGCCCCAAAATTCCATCCAAAGAGATTGAGAGCACAACACTTGGAATGATGAGTGTGAAAACAAATCTAAGAGCCATCCACGTGAAACTATTAATATCCTCATCATTCTGTAAAAACAAAAATTCCATTGGAAAGCTAGTTGAGACAAGAAATATGAAATGAGATGCTAGGTTCAATGCCATGAAAATTTTTGGGATAGAAGAACCAACATCAATCATCTATTATTTCTAGTGTTGAACATAACCATGTAGGATAGTGGCAATTGGGAAGAGACCTGAGTGGGTCCAAAAAAGGAGATCATTGGAAAAATATAGAGAGAATCATAATTGTAATGAGCTAAAGAATATATGTCTAGAAGTAGGGAAAGAATGATTGAGATCATGTGGGTGTGAAAGTCAACATGGGTTTGAGGAACGCTAAGGGAAGGAGAGGTGGATAGACTAGGATATTATGGAGGAGTTGAGAAGGGAAATATGGTTGGGGTATCAAAATGAGTGTATGGGATTGTGATCTTTTCCATGTATAGTGTGGGAGTTATATGAGATATGATTATCTATGATATTACTAAAGGATATAAAGAGGGGTATCAATCACTAGGTGGAGGGTTGTCATGAGAAACAAGGTGGCATGTGGAAATAATTGAGGGGGAAGAGGTGCCAACAATGTTATAAGGGATAGGAAGGCTTCTGAGAGGTTAGGGAAGGAGGAAATTTGTTGATTTGAGTGTGGAATATTCAAGTTATAGGCTCCAATTGACTCAACTAGGACTAAGGACAATAGAACATATGCGATCTTGAAGATTTTTTAGAAGATAAAAGAGGGTATTATTATGAGATGGTGCGAGGTAAAGGAAAGGGAAATCAAAGAGCTTGTTGAGAGGACCCTATATGGAGGGAAATTCCACTAAAATGAGGGCCACAAAACAAATATAAAAGAGAAGATGATATGTAATAGAGGCTATGCAAGAAATAAATGATGGAGTTACCAAGAAGAAATCAAGCGTGGAGAGAGATGGTGTTGTTGAAAAATGTATCCAAGTGAGGTGTGTAGGTGAAAAAGGAACTTGAATTGATGTGCAAATGGAGATTTGGATGGGAGGGAAGTCTCAAGGGATCCATATCTATGATTAATAATGTTTTGGGTGGGAGGGTAGCCTCTGAAGTAGCCTAGAATGGAGTTGTAGTTGAGAAGTCTATGTGGGCATTGAGACAAAAGAACCAAATGTACCAAATGTCACTAAAGAGGATTATGTTGGATGGGCATTGATCCAAGAGAGCCAATCCAATGAAAGAGATATTGGGGTGGAGGAAAAACCTCACAAAATTCAAAGTTGTGTGAAATCTAGGTGGGCATGGAGCCAAGGAACTAGATTATGAAGAAGTGGGCCTAAATTGTAAGCTTTGATACCAATTAATGAGGAGCATATCTCATCTAGAATTAAAACCAAGAATGAACATGAAAAATAGAAAATAAATAAGAGATCAGAATTAATTTCCTAACATTATTCATTTGGCCAAATCCCTCTAAATTATAGTTTTACAAAGAGTCCAAAAGATAACTACATAACTACTTGCATGTATAAACTCTGAAAGTAATAATAAACTAAGTACATGCAAGTCGGAGGTTGAAATAATAATAAATAATGCATGTGCATGCAACTTGAAAGCTAAAAGATGCAACTACCTAACAAATTGCACTAAGAATCATTCTCATGAGAGGTGTGCTCCTGGGTATTTTCATTCCTAGGGATGTGCACCTTCATGTGACACAACATGATTGAAAGGTCTCTAGTTCAAATCCTAGGGAAAGAACTTCTACCTCATAATGCATTGATGATGATATCGATTGATTGGTTAAGTATATATGTTTATAATGATTTTGGGTCCATCAAATCAATTTTAAAATAATTTTTAAACATAGTTGATTATAAACCCTGGTTAAATACACTGTATTAATTACAATGTCTATACTTCTTTAATAGTTCTTCATATTAATTAATAACCAACAAGGAAAATTGCATATAAATTTTCTAATAGTTAAAATTTAATCTAATATGGACTTTCAAAGATTATGATATCTTAGGAAGAAATAACGAATTTTAAAAGTTATTTAATTATTTCATATGTGCTGCAACCTAATAGTTTTAAATTGAAATCAGGAAAAATAGGGACACTTTGGTGAACAAGCATTTTATTGGGAAAGTGGCTACATTTGCACAAAAAATGGTTTAATATTTAGTAATCTATAACACATCCATCTATTTTATTTTCATATAAGAAATAATCTCGGCTTTACAATTGTATGTGTCCATACCAACTACTACATATGTGCATTTATGGGGATATAGGGATCATGTTAGTTTTTTAATTAAAGGCGAAATAAAAAAACGGTTTCTTGATACACACATTCCATTTGCATAATCATTTTTGGGACATATTATCCCACACTTTAGGGATAACTAAGGAGATTATGTCTCGAGGACAACAAGTCCTAGACATGGAGTACCGAGATCCAGATCGACTTGAGCATGACCCATGTTTTCTTTTCTTCAGCACCTCCACCTTGTCAACAACAACAACATCCATCACCTCGGCTTGGTCCTATATAAAATATGGATCTTGCTCCATGAGGTAATGAGTCCAAGTATCATGGTATGTGTCACTGTGATCCTCAAAACCTTTGAATATGTGAATTTAGTTATTTTTGTTTCTAACGGGTGCCTAGATCTTATACTTATCAACTTGACCATGTCTTGGCAGAATGCCATGATGCCCTAGTAAGCCTGTGCCCATAGGTTTTGAGTTTCCACTGGGGGGATTCATGAAAAGTCATCATCCGCTCCCATAATACTTACCACTTTCCATCTTACTCCCTCTCATCCATCCCATTACACTGATCTGAGCATTGGGTTGGCCAATTATTTAATTGTTTCACCTTACCTTGTTGGAAGAAGAGGCTAAAGGCCTCTTATCACACAGTTTGTAATTAAGATAAAGGATGGATGAAAGGAGGGAAAACTGGCGTAACTGAGACTATCCTACCATTGTCACCTCAATGGGATAGTTCTTTCTGTTTAGGGAGGTAAGGATTAGGGGAGATGTCCCCGATGCCCTGGGGTTTTGAGAAGGAAAAGACTTAAAAGACTAAGTGATAATTCCCCCCTCACAAGTCACCACCGATCAGAAAGTACGTCTTAATAGCCAATAAAAGATAACCAAAAATAGTAACCAAGAAGTGTACCTACCCAAGACAAAGCAACAAAGAAACTATACATGTGCAAGCTCACTTGTTGGTTAGTACTTCATATAATCAATGACTTTCTGATAATAAGCAATTGATAAACAATATTATTGATGAATCAAATCAAATTTGTACAATGGAAATAATTATAATATATCACTTCATAACAAATGCTAATGGTAATCAATGTAGCAATATCAACATTAAGAAACAACGCCTTAGTTAATCATTCAATTGCTTGTAAAGATATAAATGCTGCAATGGTGTAAGTATAGATTAAATAAACAATGGGAGTAGTAGGGTTAGTAGATGTTAGTCTATGATAGGATTAGAAGGTTACGCATTTTGTTCAAGATTTTGTTTGAAAGTTGTATGTGATCAAGGTACTCAAACAATGGAGGTCTTAGATCAGTTCCTTATCATGATGAATAGAGTAAAAAAGGGCTACAAATGTTGAAGGGCCATGATAATAGTAATATGGCTAAAGACAAGAGGTTTTGATGTTGAAGTGTTTCTATAGCAAGGATTCAACAAGTCAAACCCTAGGGGATATGGCTCACTATGGTGTAGATGACCTAGGCCCTAGTGCATCTTCCTCCTTTTCTAGCTCAAAAGACAAATTTAAATGGCTAGCTTGAGAAAGAAAATGTATGGGTGAAGACAAGAGGGTTAAATGTTGAGGTTTTTCTAAAGCAAGGCCTCAACAATGAAACCCTAGGGGATAAAGGCTCACTAAGGTGTAGAAACCCTAGGCCTTAGTGCTTTCTCCTCCTTCTTCAGCTTATTGACAAGAACAAAACGACTAGCTTGAGTGATAGATGCTATGGCTAAGGACAAGGGAGTTTGATGATGAAGTGTTGCTATGGAAAGGCTTCATCAATAAAACCCTAGGGAAAATGGCTCACTAAGGTGTAGAAACCCTAGGCCTTAGTGCGTTTTCTCCTTCCTTAACTCAACAACAAGTAAAATATGACTAGTCTAGAATAATAGGATTAGAGTGTTGCTATGGCAAGGCTCTATCTAACTTCAGCAAAAGCAAATGGCTCTTTAACTTGGTAGGGACATGAGACAAGGACCTTAGAATGTTCTTTTCACCTATGGTTTTAATTCAACAAATTATAATAACAAATGAAAGTAAATCATACCATAACCATTCAATCAAGAAGTGTTGTATAAATTCACTTACATTAACCAAGAATTCCAATAGCCAAACCCTAGTTGTAAACCTTCCACCAAGAAGAAATGCCAAAATAGCCAAGAAATAATCTCCTTCAACAAGTGCGCACCAATTTTAAGCCAAAAAACCTAAATGAGGGCACAAATTTCAGACCTCACCAAGTTGTGAGTGAAGGATGATGAAAAAATGAGAGTGAAAACCCTCAATATATACCATACCAATGACCTTAATTAAAGTTTAGGTCATCAAAAGGCCGACAAGGCCAAAATACACAATAATATTGTTTTACATTAAATTGTCATAAATTAAACCCTAATCAAGAAAAAGTAAGACGTCATACCTCTTCTAGGGTGATGTTATCTCTTTCTAGGGAAAATGCAGCCTCCTGGAGAAAAATGTTAGCCATCCTTGGGCTTATCCAACCTTCCACACATGCTAAACTGCCATGACTATCTCCCAAAATGTCCATAAATATGGGTGACATCATGAGCCTCCCGGGTGACATCCTGGGCCTTCCAAGGTCAACGTTCCAATGAAGAGGGCATAACCCCCCTAGGTAAGGCTCTGCCAGGGTGCCTCTGTGGAACGTCCTCCTCTTCTCCAGTGAAAACCCCTCTATCATGTCTCTGCTCCCTACCAAGGTCTCAACATCCATCTGGTGGGCTCTTCAGCCCCATGGAGGTCCAAACTAATCATCTCCCCATGTGTACCTATCCAATGTGGTACTTGTCTATCGGGAATGATCCTACACATCAACAGATATGCCCTCCATGGGCTCATAAGTCACAGGGATCATAGAAATGTCAATCACATCTCATCATAAATATTATTAAACATGTGCATGGAACCCCTTTTACTTGATTCAAGTGCTCAAAGACATTATACAAATATGCAATACAAGTTTGGAGGAGGTGACAAGGCATCCTATTGGGCTAGTGTCCACTGGAAAAGAGATGATTCCAGGAGATATTAAATCCAAGTCATGTAAATGGGTGAGGTGGATAATGGATGTTCTAACAAGGGGTGCAGTGAAAGTAGGGAAATACAGGGCTTACCTATGGGTGCCTTTGTAGAAGGCGAGTTGCACCTGTCCTAGATGCAAATGTTTCCAAGCCCATTCATGCCTTTTATTCTTTATTCTTTATTTTGTTTTCTTCAAGAATTTAATCAGGGAACACTTCCCTGGCATGGTGACTAGTGGTGGCAATGTTATCCACAAGTACTTTCATAGAAATGGGAAGGTTGTCTCGTGATGAGACCCCCTTTCTCTTGTCCAAGCAACCAAGAGCCACTACCTTGGCATGGTAACCAGCTTCTAGTAGTCTCATACTGCTATGTACCCATGGACCTAATAGGTTGGCTCATGATGAGACCCCCCATCCTCTGACTAGGTCTTGTTCTATTATTTTTTATGGGTCCCTCTTGTTTCTTGCTGAGAATCTCTTTATTGCTTTCTCATGGATCCCTATGTGAAGTATCTTGAGGTTTTATTTTTAGGATTTTATCTTTTGCCAGCTTGCTTTTACCTTCCAGGCCTTTAGCCCATTCTTCCCACAAGGGAAGGTTCAACCCTTAAATGATTGGCCAACCCAATGCCTAAACAAATGTAGTGGGATGGATGAGAGGGAAACAAGATGAAAAAGTGGTAATATGACGGGACCGAATGATGACTTTTCAGAAATCCCCCCAATGAAAACTCAAAACCTCTGGGCACATGCTTACTAGGGAATTTTGTCATCTCCCCCAAACATGGTTAAGTGGATAAGTATAAGATCCAAAATTTGTTATAAACAAAAGGAATTAAATGCACATATTCAAAGGTTTTTAGGATCAGAGTGACACATACCATGATACCCAAAATCATTACCTCATGGAGTAAGAACCATCTCTGATACAGGACCAAGTTGAAGGTGATGGATGTTGCTTCTACTGAAAAAGTGGAGGTGATGGAAGGGAAAAAACATGGGCCCTCCAGGGCCATGCTCAAGTCGATATGGCTCTCAGTACTCCATGTCTAGGACCTGTGGGCCTTGAGACATGCTCTACTAGTTATCCCTAAAAGTGGGGGATAACAAGGCCCAGGGGGTAAAAGTAGTTGGAAAAAGATAAAATCCTAAAAATAAAACCTCAAGATGCTTCGTCCAAGGATCCTCGAGAAAGCAGTAAAAGGATTCTCAACAAGAAACAGAGGGACCCATAAAAAAACAATAAAACAAGACCTAGTCATAGGATAGGGGGTGTCATCATGAGCCAACCTATTAGGTCCATGGGCATCTAGTGGTATGACACTACTAGTATTTGGTTACCATGTCAGGGTAGTGGCTCTTGGTGGCATAGCCAAGAGAATGATGGTCTCATCATGAGCCAACCTTCTCATTTCCATGAAAGTGCTTGTGGGTAACATTGCCACCATTGGTCACAACAACGTGGAAGTGTCCCCTGATTAGATTCTTGAATAAAAAGCAATAAAAGATAAAAGGAATGAATGGGTTTGGAAACATTTGCATCTAGGACAGGTGAAACTCACCCTCTATAGAGGCACCCACATGTAATCCATTCATTTCCATACTATCATTGCACCCCTTGTCAGGACATCCCTTATCCACCTCATCCACTAACATGACTTGGATTTGATTTCTCCTGGAAACATCCCACATCCAGTGAACACTAGCCAAATAGGATGCCCTATCACTTATTCCAAACTTGGCTTGTAGATTTGTGTAATGTCTTTGAGGACTTGACTGAGTAAAAGGGTTTTTATGCACATGTTTAATAAAATTGATGATTAGATGTGATTGACATTGCTATGATCCCTATGACTTATGAGCCCATGGAGGGTGTATTTGTTGATGTGCAGGATCATACCTGATGGATAGGTACCATATTGGACAAGTACACATGGGGAGATGATTAGTTCAGACCTCCATGGGGTTGAGATCCCACCAGATGGATGATGAGACCCCAGCAGGGGTCATAGACAGGTTAGAGGGTTTGCACTAGGGAAGAGGAGGATGTTCCACCAGAGGTAGCTGAGTAGACCTATACCCAAGGGGGTTGTGCCTTTTCCACCAAGAATTTGGCCTTTGAAGGCCATGACATCACCCGAGACACTCATGACATCATCAAGTGCTTGTGGACATTTTGGGAGGCAGTTGTGGTAGTTTTGGCATGTGTGGCAGCTTCTAGAGCCCTAAGGGGGCCTAACATTTTTCTCCAGGAGTCCAACTTATACCCTAGAAAGGGCTAACATCACCCTAAAAGGGCATGAAGTCCTCATTATTTTCTTGATTAGGGTTTCATTATGACATTTAAGGTAAAAACAATATTATTATGTATTTTGGACATGTCGGCCTTTTGGTGACCTAAAATTAAATTAAGGTCATTGGTATGACATAAATTGAGGGTTTTTACTCTCATTTTCTGACCGTCTTTCACTCACACTTGATTGAGGTCTGAAATTTGCACCCTCTTTGGGGTTTTTGGCTGAAATTACTAGTGTGCACTTGTTGAAGGAAGTTTTTCTTGTCTATTTTCTGCATTTTCTTGGTGGAAGGTTTACAGTGAATTTCTGCAATCCTTCTTTATTTGAATGGTTATGGTATCTTTTACTTTCATTTTGATGAAATTTGTTGGATTAAACCCTAGGAAATAAGCACATGTTGGTGTCCTTGTTTCAAGTCCCTACCAAGTTATGCTAGAAACCATTTTGTTTGATGAAAATAAATTCTAGGGCCTTGCCATTGCAACACCCTACCATTCACTCTCCAATATAGAAGTTTTTACTTTTCCCTTTTGAGCTAAAGAAGGAGGAAAACACACCAAGGCCTAGGTTTACTACACCTTAGTGAGTCATCTTCCCCTAGGTTTGATAGGTTGAAGCCTTGCCTTAGCAACACTTCAACCATCATATCCCTCTTATCTTTGGCCCTATCATTATAATTTCGGCCCTTCAACTTTTGCATCTAGTTTGACTCCATTTTCCCTAATAACGCACTAGTCTAAGACCTTGTACTTGAGTGCTTTTGATCATAACTTCCAAATACTCTTGAAAAATTATTAACATCTTCTAACCCTAGCCTATATTAACCTACTAAACCTAACACTTCCATTATCCATTTGAGTTATGCTTATACTTTGTAGCATTTAATCCTTTCATGAGCAATTGAATGATTGGCTAGTTGGTGCTTCTAATGAATGTTGGTATTTGATATTGATGATAAATCGTTATTTCTCATTGTGAAGCTTCTTTAGCATTTATTGTGAAGTGATATATTGTAATAATTTCTATTGTACATCATTGATTTTCTTCATCAATATTATTGGTGAATTTCTTTATATCAGAAAGTCCTTGATTATATGAAGAACTAACCATCAAGTGATCTTGCACATTTATAGTTTTCTTGTTGCTTTGTTCTGGGAAGGTGCACTTCTGGTTATCTTTATATTTATTGGTTGTTTATCCAGACATTTTGATCGGTGGTGATTTGTGAGGGGGGGAAATTTACTTAGCCATAATCCTTTTCCTTCTCAAAACCCCAGGTCACTGGGGATGTCTCCCCTGGGCCTACCACCCTAAACAAAAAGATCTATCCTATCGAGGTGACAGTGGTAGGATAGTCTCTGTTTCACCAATTTACCTTTCTTTCACCTATCCGTTACTTCCAAGTTCAAACTGCACGATAAAATTTTGGTGCTGTTGCTGGGGAACACTAAGTCAATTCTTCTCAAGATGACACTTTTCGTTTAGCCTTTTCTCAAGATCCTTTATATTACAAGATTACCTGGAGACTCCACTCAGGGTGATTCCCTTATCTCTTATGTAATTTCAAGGAAATTATCTGGCGACTCCACAATCCACAAGGAGGTATAATAACCCTCCTCTATCCTTTAGAAGAAAGCCTCCCCAAAACTCTCTTGTAGTAAAATCACTTTTCGGAGGAAGTCTTCCTTTAAACACAATGTCTAGCTTAGAATCTCAGACAAGCAATCCAAACCAAGCCAACAACCAAAGGCAATGGTCTTCTAGTCTTTTAAAACCGCTAGATATGTCAGTTATACAATGCTACCCTAGGAAAATGCCACCCAAGTATGAAAAGTGGTTTCCTAATTTCATCGGTACTGATGCAATCAATGCCAAAGAGAATATGAGCAATTTATGGGTGTTTTTCAACTTCACCCCATTAGTGATGATGTTGAATACCTAGTCATGAAATTATTCTCTGCTACCCTTATAGATGCTTCAAGGCGTTGATATTGTTATCCCCTACTTTCAGGGATAACTAAGATATTATGTCTTGAGGCCCACAGGTCCTAGACATCGAGTACCGAGAGCCAAGTCGACTTGAGCATGGCCCTGGAGGGCCAATATTTTTTCCCTTTCAGTGCCTCTATTTTGTCAACAACAACAACATCCATCACCTTTGTCTTGGTCCTACATCAGAAATGGTTCTTCTTCTTCCATGCTAGCCATTTTTCTTATTTGTTGAGCTAATAAGGAGAAAACACATCAACGCCTAGTTCCCCTACACCTTGGTGAGCTGATTTTCCCTATGGTTTGCCTAGTAAATCCTTTCCATAGAAACACATTACTTGTAAACCTCTTGTCATAGTTTTATGCAATCTTTTGAGCTATCCATTTTTCCATTAAGCTAAGGAAGGAGGAGAAATCATTGAGGCCTAGTTCCCCTACACCAAAGTGAGCCTCTCTGCCCTAGGGTTTCATCCTTGAGGCCTTGTCATAGAAACACCTAAAGGTTTAACTCTCTTTTCCTTAGTATTTACTATAATCATTTGATCCTTCAACTTTTGCATCCTCATTTTGACTCCATATACCCTAGGAACACACTAATCTAAGGCTACATGTCTTAAGTAATTTGATCATATAACTTCCAATACCTTTGAACAAACCCTAACTATAACAAGCCTAGCTTAGACTAACCCTACTAACCTTACTTTTGTTGTCATCTTTCTTGTGCTATAAACACCTTTGTGCAACTATCGTTTTACTTTTAAAGCAATTGAATGGCTGGTTAAAGCATTAACTATTGAAGTGTTAATTTGTTACATTGAATGACAAGTTTCTCTTAGCATTTATTTAGAAGTGATATTGTAATCATTGCTATTGTATAAAAACATTGATTTACTTCATCAATACTATTGCTCAATTGCTTATTATAAAAAAAGTCGAAGATTATATGAAGTACTAACCAGCAAGCAAGCTTGCATATATATATATATTTCATTGTTGCTTTGTCTCGGGTAGGTGACCTTATTGGTTATTACTTCCAATTATATTTATTGGCTATAAGCCGAACATTCTGATCAGGTGGTGACTTGTGAGGGGGATTATTATCACTCAGTCCTACTAAACCTTTTGCCTTCTCAAAACCCCAGGTCACTGGGGACGTCTCCCCTGGGCCTTACCTCCCTAAAAATAAATAACCTTCCCATCGAGGTGATAGTGGGTGGGATTGGTTCAATTATGCCAGTTTGATCTCTTTTCATCCATCTTTTATCCTAATTACAAACTGCGCAATAACATTTTGGCGTTGTTGCTGGGGGACACCAAGTCAAACCTTCCTCAAGATGACATATTTCGATAAGCTTTGCCTTCAGAATATTTATCTTACAATATTACCTGGCGACTCCACTTAGGGTGTTTTCCCTTTCTTTGATGATTTCAAGAAAATTATCTGGTGACTCCATAAACCACTAATGACAACCGATAGTGGGTGTCAATACATACCTTCCTCTACTACTATAGCATCTACAAATCTTGTCATCCTCGTGAGTTTTCCAAAATGGTATCATAAATAAATGTTTGGCCCTTTGGAATTGGCTAACACCCAAGGGGGGTTACATGGTCTACCCAATAAGGTCGACTCCTGGATACCTAATTTTTTAGAAGAAAATTAATCGTGTGGCAACTCTCATTGGACCAAGTTTTGTGAAGGGTTTCAGTTTCACCAATCTGGACAAGAACACCTTGATTTCTTTACAAGGATCTTTGTGAGCTCACTCACCGTAAGTGCCAAAAATGGATTAAAAAACTCCCTAAAGGAAGCATCAAAACCCCTGAAGATATTGAACAAATCTTTAAGAAAAACTGGTGTGAAAAGGAAAGCATGGATTCCCTTTACTCTCAATTCCCCGAAGCCTGCAAACAAACAAACAAAGACATTGGGGGATTCAATGATAGGCATGGATGATTTTAAGGATGGAAATTTATTTTAAAATGTAGAAACCTTGGCGAATCTTACTGATCCTTCATATGCCAACTATAAATGTTTGGCAATATTTTTATAAAAATATTCAAATTTCTAAGGATTTTATATAGTTTGTTTAAAATTTTGGCGATTTTTAAGATAAAATAATTTTATCCTATAAAATTTGGGCAAATCATTTTTAGAATAGCGAAACTTTTTTTGGGAAAAACCATGGAAGATTATCCCATGAACGAAATTTAGCCCCTAAAATCATCCCTGATGATAGGTTCAATGCTCTTCTTCACAAACTTGAGCCCAATTTCCTACCTAAGAGCATGATTCTCCAATGTTACCTCGATTCCTTTGAAGGCATCTTACAACTGACCCTCAAGAATCGTTTCCCTGTAAACCTAGAAGAACCTCAAATGTTTCCTGCCAAATTGAAGAGAACCTCAAGTTTAGTAGCCTCACCCATCAGGTCAACCTTTTGAACAATGATTAAATCTGGGAAAGCATGGAAGGTATAGAGAATGACCTCCTGGAAACTCCGGAGTTGGAGAACAATGCTCCCCAGAGGAAATGGAGCACAAGTTTCTCAAACATGAAAGATTTCCTAAAATTTTCAATGCAACATGAATCATCCGAGGGTCTAAGTATGGATACTCATGAAAAACCTAATTTTGAAGACTCCTTATTGATCTTGACCATGCCAAGTCAAATCCAAGAAAGTTAAGATATGAGTGAACCCAGATTTGAACACTTTGGCCAAACCAATGAGGACTCATAAATGAAGTTCGAAGAGCCCCAGATGCATACCAGTAATGGAACCAACCTAAGCACTAGTATGTCCTATGTCTCGAAAATGGTTAAAAGGATTCGTGAAATGTTGGAAATAAATTTTATGACAAAGAAAAACCTGGATGACCAATTATCTTTCGAAGGAACATCCACACTATTACAAATTGGTCATTTTGAGCAAGATGAGAAAACACCCCTTTCATTGTTAACAAATGATATCAGACCTAGTGACTATAAGTCGGTAGATCCATGCTTGTTTCAAGGTTGTCCCACTCTTCCCTTGATATAAGAGGATACAAATTGGGGTGATTGTCCCGATGATGCCTCTGACATCTCTGAGGATTGGGATGATTATTTTCCTACACAAGGAGATGACTATTTAGTAAATAAAGGAGTTGGTTTTGTTAAATGAGAAGAAAATGTTTTCGGGGCTAATGAAGTCCATGAACAAATAAAAAACATAGGCCATGTTATATAAGGCCCCCATATTTTCTTCAATATCACTCTCGAAGAACACCGAGAACAAATGAAATAGGCAGCAAGGAAGGCTAGAATGGAAATAATAAACAAATTGGACCCTGAGTCAAAGGAGAAGTTGGAAAAAGGAGAATTTCAGGTATATAGGAAAAATAAACTAAACCAACCCACCCTTACCATTCCTATAATGACTCAAACAAAGCCTTCAACTTCGAATCTTTCTCCTCCTGAAACACCCTAAACTGAAAGGGCAGACTTGGAATTTGACTTTGAAGGGGCATTATCCAAAATGCATGTGACCATCGCTCTGAAAGAAGTCATTAAGGTACCATATATTAAAGAGAGATTTGATAAATTATTCAAAGGATCAGATGGAACTATGGACTCTCCTATTATGTTACAAGCTGATCACTTTAGGGTCCAGTATGACAAACAACCTCCCTTCTTCATGACCATGCTAATGAATAATAAAAGCCTTAACAATTGCATGTTAGATTTAGGGGTCGATGCTAACATGATGTCTCTCAAGGTCATGCAACAATTAGGCCTGAAAGTCACATGACCTTACAAAAATGTGTGTGGATTCGAATCTAAAGCCATACCCACACATAGAGTAGTTGAAAATGTGGAAGTTTTCCTTAAAGAGTACTCTGAGAAAGTAATCCACATTGACATAGTGATAGTAGGCATCCCATATGTGTGGGGAATGTTGTTGTCTAGGAAATTTTCCTCAATGTTGGGTGGAAACCTTGAGATGGACCTCACTTATGTTAATTTACCTTTGAAAAATAGAATAATAGGCCGTCTCCCAAATGTGCCAGTAACCGGAACCCATGTGCAAGAAACTAGTCACCCCATCAAAAATAACAAAGCACATGAGAAAGTCATGGGAAATTTTCCTAAATTTTCTCCTAAAGATGTGCCCTTTGCTAAAAAGGAAGATCGGATACAATGGAACACAAGAGAAAGATACCAGCAAATCCTAGATAAATATAAAGAAAAGGAAGCTAGGACTGTGAAGTTGCAAAAAATAGGAGAAGGTGACATACTGATTCAACCTTCCCAGCAAGAAGCCTTTACATTAGAATCCCACCCACCTCCCTCTGCAAAATACACCATGGTTGTTCAGGGAACGAAAAAT
>JZKD02S1390057.1:166968-180806 GCA_000966675.3 Picea glauca
TTGGGGTGGTATCACCACCCCAATTTGTTACTGATGTTTTCTATTGAGATCAAGCAGGTTGCAAGTTATTCCAGAGATGATGAGGTTCTCATGCACTCTAGGTGAGCACATGTCTCCGAGTTGGAGACAAATGTTATCCCCCACTTTCGGGGATAACTAGGAGATTATGTCTTGAGGCCCACATGTCCTAGACATGGAGTACCGAGAGCCAAATCGACTTGAGCATGGCCTTGGAGGGCCCATATTTTCTCCCTTTCAGCGCCTCTATTTTTTCATTAGTAGCAACATCCATCACCTTCAGCTGGGTCCTAAATTAGAAATGGTTCTTACTCCATAAGGTAATGAGTCCGGGTATCATGGTATGTGTCACTCTAATCCTCAAAACCTTTGAATATGTGCATTTAATTCCTTTTGTTTCTAAAAAATGCTTGGATCTTATACTTGCCCACTTGAACATGTCTGGGGGGAACAACATGATGCCCTAGTAAGCCTGTGCCCATAGGTTTTGGTTTTCCACTAGGGGGATTTATGAAAGGTCATCATCTTCTCCCTTCATATTACCACTTTTTCAACTTGTTTCCCGCTCATCTACCCCATTTCACTTATCCAGGCATTGGGTTGGCTAATTATTTAAGGGTTTCACCTTGCCTTGTGTGAAGAAGGGGCTAAAGGCCTAGAAGGTAAAATCAAGTTGAAAAAATATAAAATCCTAAAAAATAAAACCTCGATATGCTTCACCTAGGGATTCCCGAGAAAGCAGTAAAGGGATTCTCAGCAAGAAACAAGGGGGACCCATAAAAATAATAAAATAAGTCTTAGTCAGAGGATTGGGGGTCTCATCACAAGCCAACCTATTAGGTCCATGGGTACCTAGAAGTATGACACTACTAGCAGTTGGTTACCATGCTAGGGTATTGACTCTTAGTTGCATGGCCAAGAGAAAGTGGGTCTCATCATGAGCCAACCTTCTCATTTCTTTGAAAGTACTTGTGGGTAACGTTATCACCACTGATCACCACACCAGGGCAGTGTCCCCTGATTAGCTCCTTAAAGAAAAAGAAATAATAATAAAGAATAAAAGGCATGAAAGGGCTTGTAAACAATTTCATCCAGGACAAGTGGAGCTCACCTTCTACAAAGGAACCCACAGGTAAATCTTTGCATTTCTCTTCTTTCATTGTTCCCTTTTGTCAGGACATCCCTTATCCACATCACCCACTTACATGGCTTAGATTTAGTATTTTCCGGGAAATTTCATTTTCCAGTGGACATTAGCCCAATAAGACTCCCTGTCACTTTCCCTAGACTTGTATTGCATGTTTGTATAATTTCTTTGAGATTTTAACTGGGGTAATAGGGGTTTTATGCACATGTTTAATAATATTGATGATGAGATGTGATTGACATTACTATGATCCCTGTGACTTATGAGCCCATGGAAGGCATAACTGTTGATGTACAAGATCATGCCCAATGGACAAGTACCATGTTGGACAGGTACACATGGGGAGATGATCAGTTCGGATCTCCATGGGGCTGAAGAGCCCACCCGATGGATGTTGAGACCCCAGCAAGGAGCAGAGACAGGGAAGAGCACTTGTATCAGGGAAGAACAAAAGAAACCACCAGAGGTAGCTGAGCAGACCTGTACCTAGGGGGTTTAAGCCCTCTCCATAGGGACACTGGCCTTGGAAGGCCCAAGACATCTCCTAGGATTCCCATGATGTCACCCAACAATGTGGATATTTTGGGAGGTAGATGTGGTAGTGTTGGCACGTGTGGCAGCTTGGAGAATCCCAAGGAGGGTTAACATTTCATTCCCGGAGGCTGCATTTTCCCTAGAATGGGATAACGTCACCCTAGAAAGGGGATGGCATCTCCCTATTTCTTGATTAGGGTTTAATTTGAACATTTAGTATAAAAAATATGATTTTAGTATTTTGGCCTTGTCGGCCTTTTTATGACCTAAAAAGTAAAATTAGGACATTGTACTGTATAAATTGAGGGGTTTCACCTTCATTTTATCATCATCTTTGACTCACTTAGGAGTGTGGTCTGAAATTTGGGCTATATTTAGAGTTCTTGGCTGAAATTGTGAGGCACACTTGTTGAAGGAAGACTATTTGGACTTATATTGGCATGTTTGGCATTTATCTTGGTGGAAGGTGTTACAACTAGGGTTTGCTACTTGATTTCTTGGTTAAATGTAAGTGAATTTATGAAAAAAATCTTAATTAAATGGTTGTAGTATTATTTTTCTTGTATTTATGGTTATAATTTGTTGATTTAAACCTTAGGTGACAAGCACACATTAAAGGTCCTTGTCTCATGTACCTACCAAGGTTTTAAGCCATTTTTGAAGTAAGATAGAGCCTTGCCTTAGAAACACTATGTTCTTCTTCTTCCATGCTAGCCATTTTTCTTATTTGTTGAGATAATAAGGAGAAAACACATCAAGGCCTAGTTCCCCTACACCTTGGTGAACTGATTTTCCCTAGGTTTTCCCTAGTAAATCCTTGCCATAGCAACACGTTACTTGCAAACCTTCTTGTCTTAGTTTTATGCAATCTTTTGAGCTAGCCATTTTTCCATTAAGCTAAGGAAGGAGGAGAGAGAACTGAGGCCTAGTTCCCCTACACCAAAGTGAGCCTCTCTCCCCTAGGGTTTTATCCTTGAGGCCTTGCCATAGCAACACCTCAAGGTTTAACTCTCTTATCCTTAGTCTTTACTATAATCATTTGATCCTTCAACTTTTGCATCCTCCTTTTGACTCCATATACCCTAGGAACACACTAATCTAAGGCTACATGTGTTGAGTAATTTGATCATACAAATTCCAATACCTTTGAACAAACCCTAACTATACTAACCCTAGCCTAGAATAACCCTACTAACCTTACTGTTGTGGTCATCTTTCTTGTGCTAGAAACACCTTTGTGCAACTATCATTTTACTTTTAAAGCAATTGAATGGTTGGTTAAAGCATTAACTATTGAAGTGTTAATTTGTTACATTGAATGCAAAGTTTCTCTTATCATTTATTGAGAAGTGATATTGTAATCATTGTTATTGTGTAAAACCATTTATTTACTTCATCAATACTATTGCTCAATTGCTTATTATTAGAAAATTCCATGATTATATGAAGTACTAACCAGCAAGCACACTTGCATATATATATTTTTTCTTGTTGCTTTGTCTTGGGCAAGTGACCTTATTGGTTATTTCTTTCGGTTATATTTATTGGCTATAAGTCATATTTTGATCAAGTGGTGACTTGTGAGGGGGATTATTATCACTTATCCCTACTAAACCTTTTTCCTTCTCAAAACCCTAGGTCACGGAGGACATATCCCCTGGGCCTTACCTCCCTAAACAGAAAGAACCTTCCCATTGAGGTGAAAGTGGGTGGGATTGGTTCAGTTATGCCATTTTTATCTCTTTTCATCCATCTTTTATTCTAATTACAAACTATGTGATAACAGGTACCATAGTCTCCCTGATGGCAGCATTAAAACAATGGATAAATTAGAAGAAGCCTTTCTCAAAATATGGAGTATCAAAGAAGACCCTAACATGATACTAACTAAGCTGAATACCCTTTATAAACAAGATAATGAGACCATTAGAGAATTTCACACTATGTTTGAGACCCTGTTGCAGAAAATCCCTGTGAACCATCATCTGACCAATAGTTTTCTTGTTTACATCTACACCAAAACCTTTACTAGTCAACTAGGGTATCTCCTTAGGGATAAAAACCCACAAACAATCTAAGAAGCTCAAGAATTGGCAACAAATATTGAAGAAAACCTCCACTCATCCAAAATTGAGCCTTTCTCAAACCCAAGGGGAAGAGTGGACATTAAACCCAAGATAATCCACAACGTTGAGCCTTCCTCGGACCCTTTTGCTAGCCTAGCAAAGTTACAAATGACCATGGATGGCATGATGAAAAATTAAGAGATAATGATGAATAGGAGGAAAGAGCCCACAACCAAGCACCAAGGGTCCCATACAAAGGCCATTTCCAAAGGGGGAACCAAGTTTATAAGCCAAAGAATTACCAAGAGGTTCCTAATACCTTAGCTCCTACAAATGTCATGGATGGAAATCCTTAGTTTTTGAAGTGTAGTGAAGCACACTGGGAACATGAGTGTCCTTACAATAATGGAGGCCATGACCAAATGAACAATGTAGGCCGCGTTATAGAAGGCCCCCAGATTTCTCTAAGAATCACTCCTGAAGAGCATCGAGAGGGAATAAAGGAAGCAACCAGGAAGGGTAGAATGGAAGTAATAAACAACTTAGACCAGGAATCAAAAGAGAAGTTTAAGAAACAAGAATTTCAGGTGTATGGATGAAATAATCTAAAGCAACCTATCTCTACCATTCCTATAGTAACTCAAACAAAACCTCTACCCTTGGACATTATCCTTCCTAAAACATCCAAAACCAAGAGGGTGGACTTAAACTTTGACTTCGAAGGGGAACTATTAAAGATGCATGATCCCTCTGAGAGAAGTCATTAAGTTACCATCTGTTAAAGAACGATTTGACAATTTATTCAAAGGATCAGATGGACCTATGGACCCCCCTATTATGTTACAAGCTGATCACTTTAGGGTTAATTATGATCACTTTATGAAAGGTCATCGTCTTCTCCCTTCATATTACCACTTTTTCAACTTGTTTCCCGCTCATCTACCCCATTTCACTTATCCAGGCATTGGGTTGGCTAATTATTTAAGGGTTTCACCTTGCCTTGTGTGAAGAAGGGGCTAAAGGCCTAGAAGGTAAAAGCAAGTTGAAAAAATATAAAATCCTAAAAACTAAAACCTCGAGATGCTTCACCCAGGGATTCCCGAGAAAGCAGTAAAGGGATTCTCAGCAAGAAACAAGGGGGACCCATAAAAATAATAAAATAAGTTTTAGTCAGAGGATTGGGGGTCTCATCACAAGCCAACCTATTAGGTCCATGGGTACCTAGCAGTATGACACTACCCTTTCATTTCTAAAGTGGTTTTTTGGTTACGTTTGTGATTTTCTTCCTCAACCAAGTAATTTACAGAGTGCGAATAGACTCCATGAGCCATAGAGGACAACGATAGTAGTATAAAGGTTTTCTTATGGTTGAAATAAAATTTAGTTTTAATACTCTCTGTCTCTCTCTCTCAAACATATTACTAACATTTCTAACCCTAACTCTAGAAACTATCAATATTTGTTGATATTATTCTAAAAAATTTCTACAACCACTAAAAACCACTTTCGTTTTCTTCATACACTCATTTATAATTGGCTTAAACTAATCAGAAAATGATTCTAGCAATTGGATAATGTTATACTTGTTGAATGCTCACATTTCATGGTGAATTTCTATATTTCTGAGTACTTTTATTTTCTATTGTTGCAATATATTAATTGTTGTTATAAAACTAACTTACTATTGTAATTTGCAACAACCATAGAATTTATTGATTGTCTAGTGTCTAAAGGGTCACTGTTGCACTCTCTAATTTGGTAATTGTCTATATTATGATGCAAATTGTTTATTGTCTCATACAAGTACAACAATTACCTCATTATCTTCTATCCCTTTCCTAGACCTAGAATTAACTAATAGGTGACCAAGATAGGGGATGTAGTCTTGGAAAATATGGTTATTTGATCCCTTGAGGTGACCAGGGAAACATTCCTTATGGTGGACCTCTTTCCATCACTAAACTGAGGGAAGTCTCTACTTAGGTGACAATGGTATATTCTTCCATAGTTACACAATATTTGGGATATTATGAAGGGGTTTTCACAAGTACAAATCCCGTGATAAAAGGACCTCTCCGGGTGTGTCTCTGGATATCTCAGTTCTTTCTAAATCATAAGTTATCTAGCCAATGATGCCTTATGGAATATTGACACTAGTAGAGGTTTATAGTAGGAGCCACTCCCACAATAAATCCTTTTATTTAAAAAAAATATAAACATGGTTTCTTGATGCACACATGCTATTTGCATAATCATTTCTAAGTCCTAACAAATATTATTATCCATATCATCACACATGTTAATTCATCTACTTGTCATGTATGCCCGCACATTATTTCAAAACGCTAATTACACCTACTTTTTAGGTACACTCATAACATTATTATATGAGTTTCTCACAAACCTTAATATAATACATTGATATAAATTCATGTAGTTCAATGGTTAGAATAATGTCTTAGTAGAAAACAATAACCAAATCAGTTGTACTCATGAAGTAAGTAATTTTTTAATAGGTATCTCAGAACATAAGATTAATTTAGAAAAAATAAAGATTAAATTATGTCAAGATAAAATGTATATAGGATGTTCCTTAGAGTGCTTACTATGCTTCCAAAATGGGAGATTCTATCATATTAGGCGACCCATTTTAAGATCTAGTCCATTTTAGCTAGATCTTCAATATGGATAGCTACTAAAGCCTCTCATGAAAGGCACTACACAAACAAACAAGGGGAAGCTACAAGGATAAAGTAATCTAAAAATTATAGAACAGTTCTCGAGGGAGTACCGTTATTATATTTGTTGTTATGCAATATCTACACAACAAAAAAGAACCAACAACTAATATTTGCACAACAATAAGGCATCAACAATCCTTGGAAAAATATCATGGTTTTGATCACCTAAATTCCAAACACTAAATAACATGTCTTGAATCACCTAAATGCTAAACGAAGTGTAGTGATATATACAGATGAAATCAACTACAAGCACTGAAAATTGTAATGAACACGTAAAACAAAACTTCATATATTAGCAATATGTATTTTTATTTTCCTCATAAAAATCTACCTCCAACATATTTTCCAAACCTAGGACAATTATCAGACAATCAACCACTTAGTAATAGCTACTGCTATTTCACTTGGTGTCACACGATAAGTCACAACGTAGGCACTGCTTCATCTGCACATGTAGTACTACTGCTAGATTATGATACCCTTAACATAATATTACTAGTGCTACCTTGGGCTCAATTTGAGTGTTCTTTGCATAGAAAACCATGAAGTTGGTATCATCCAATGCTTATTACCAATAAGATTAATACATTCGATGGAAACAAAGAGATAAGAGATGTATCTATACCTATGATCTAGGAAACCCACATGGATCACTATTGAAAAGTGGTTTTTGGGGCATGTGAGAAACTTTCTTTCCCAACCTATTACATTTGTGAGATCCTCCATAATGTCCCCCCTCAAATAATATCTCACAATTTTCACCCAATTTTCACCCTCCATATGTTCTCACCTAAGTATAGACTAGGTCCCAATGCTCACACAAAGTTGGACAAAAAACCAAAGTAACAAACTTGGTTTCTTATAGTTATATAAACAATGCAAATTTAGATAGTTTTTGAGGTATTGATGTTGAAACGTAATATGTGGATTCTATGCATGTATTTAATATTTCAATGGGTCTAGTGTGTGGAGATCATAATAACTTATTAGTAATTAGCATCTAAAACTATTGTCTTATTCAACTCCTCTCTCACAAGCCTCTGAGTTCGTCATCACAAGTGTTAGCGTAGGACAACTTTCATTGTCACAACATTTGAGTCCCTCATCATAAGTGTAATACCCCAATTTTGATCCCCAAGGTAATGTATGTGTACATGATGAATGGCTATAATTTGAACAAATGTGACTTGTAATTGTGTAATGAATGTTAATAAAATACATCACAAACTGCAAAAGAGGAAGGAAAAATAATGGGGGGTTATGACTCCACAAGAGGGGAAAGACAAGGGGGATAAATGAAGACAATATTATTTTAATATTATCCTAAGTCCTTAACCTTGATTAATTAGTTCTCTCTAATCCATATTTTATTTTATACTAATATTTGGATTAGTTGAATGAAGGAGTTACATGGGCTCTCCATAGATATATGCGACCCCTTTATGCCATGCAACTTATGCTATAACTTTTTTCCATGCAAATGAATTGGGAGAATTCAAACTATCCTTCCATTGGGGGAATTCAAACTATTCTTTAGTTGGGGAAAATCAAGAGACTTGTAATTGTGTAATGAATGTTAATAAAATATATCACAAGTTGCAGAAGAGGAAGGACAAAGAATGGGGGTTTATGACTCCACAAGAGGGGAAAGACAAGGGGGATAAATGAAGATAGATTATTTTAATTTTATCCTAAGTCCTTAACCTTGTTTAATTAGTTCTCTCTAATCCTGTTTTTATTTTATCCTAAGATTTGGATTAATTTAATGAAGGAGTTACATGGTCTCTCCATAGATATATGCGGGCCCTTCATGCCATGCAACTTATGCTATAACTTTTTTCCATGCAAATGAATTGGGAGAATTCAAACTATCCTTTGATTGGGGGAATTCAAATTGTTATTTAGTTGGGGAAAATCACGAGACTTATCTATGAGAAAACTACCATGAGATTATTGTAATTGAATTATGCCAATCTACATCAATGAATTATGAAGGAATTATGACTATGTGTAAGCGTAATTTTTGTTATTGAGAATAATTGAACTATAATTGAGAATCCCTAGACTCTCGACAGTGAGATTTCTTTTCCAACTTATGTTGGAGCTGTGGAGGGAAGTGGGATAACCTAAGAGGCTACCTAGTAGAAAAGGGGATCCCATTCCTTGGGTTAGGAAAAATGATGGGGAAAGAGGGCTATGGATTGAGACTATTCTAGGTGGAAAATTGACTATGAACTTTGGAATTGAGCCGTATGAAGAGATTTAGAGCTAAGTAAATTTACCCCCATGGATTCATAACCTCATCTTAGTGGTGGCCTCTATTACAGAGAGATTAAGTGTAGCAGAGTGCCTAGGGTTGGGTGGAATGTCCTTATACAACTACTTGGTGGAGTTATTATGGTTTGTGTTATGAATGGAATCAATTTTTAGTTGTTTTAGTTATGTTTTCATGTTTAACCCTACACCTATAAATTATGGTTTCATTTCCATTGAATGGTTTAATTATTATTTCATGATCCTTCATTATAGTGTCTACATATGTTAATTAATTTACAATATGATAATGAGGAAAGGTATTAGAAAACACAAATCATATATAAGGTACCAAAGAAACAAATTAGAGTCAAATTTGGTGTTTACTCCATATGCTTGACAAAGCACAAAGGGTATTGGGTACATTGCAATATTGGTACCAAAGAAACAAATTAGAGTCAAATTTGGTATTTACCCCATATGCTTGACAAAGAACAAAGGGTATTGGGTACATTGCAATATTGTATCAAAGCAATTGGTTACAACACTAGGTTTTTAAGGGGAAAAAATCAATTTGTAAAAGAAAAAATTACAGTTTTATATAAAGTGTCTGACAAAATGTTTCTATTAGAAGAATTTAGGAAAATATGTGGAAGCCTGCAATTGGCTCTAATTATTAAATTGGAATATTGTAATTGGATAGGTTAAATAAGTATAATTGGTGTAATTCATGGATTATATATTTCATCTCCATGGAAATTTTCTAGTTTAGGGAAGGGTATTTCTTTGAGGAGTGGTGTGGAGTTAGATCGGCTGACCAACAATACTACGATGGAAGTTTATAATCCTATAAAATTAGTCCAAGTTTCTCAAGTTGATTAAGGTGTAGATCATATTGTTCATGAGGTCTTGAGTAAGATAAAAGGTAGTCGAGCCCAAGGTGGATATTAATGGTTTGGTAAAGGTTCGTAATCCCTTAGTTGATAAGTGATGTGATAGAAACCCTACATCCCAAGGTGTGAATGTGAATGTTGGTGGCGAAGATACGGAATTTGGTAAAAGGAAGGGGAATAAGTGTGTTAAACATCAAAGATCCTCGGTTAAATTAGTTCTTGGTGAGGATTTCAAAATGCATGAGGTGGTTGATTTGGCTTCTTAATCCGTTGTAGACTGAATTTCATGGTAGGAAAGTGGGTGAATCATATTTAATGGCGTGGATGCAAGATACATGGGCTTCCTGGATAGGGTACATTCTGATTTTTATTTATTTATTATATCTAGATGGGGTATATGGTATCTCTTTATATATTAGGAGGATCATCAAAATATATTAGTGCATCACTAAAACTGGGATTCAATTCACTTGTTTTCAAATGACATCACTCATATTTGGGTAGAGTGTCCTATTCTTCTACTAAATTTTTGGTCTCTATAGATCCTTAAATAAATTCATAATGTGCATGGTACTTTACTTGAAGTAGATATGTATTTTTTTTTGGATACAATTATTATTTATGTATCTAGTATTTGGTTTATATTGACTTAAGGGAATGGCTTAATGCAAAGATGACATTGTAGAAAGGGGATCATACTTTTTTTCAACCTTTGGACAAGCGTCATAAGTATGGACACATGGTTATGGAGCATGAAATACCTTTCTGGCTTGGATTTGGAAGGGATAAATGGGTGTGTGGGTAAATTCTTGTTATGGGCCTCTTGTGTTGAAGTTTGTTGACGATTTACATAGTGCTAGTGGTTTGGAGGCTCAAATGGAGATGTTAGGTTTCGTAAAGGGTTGTACAAAAGGTTAAGGGTGGGGTGGATGATTTGTGATAGAAGCTCCAATGGATACCTATTCACCTCAGATGAATGGATTTCCATAAATGGAGACTCAGACTACCTTGTATCTACACCAAAATAACATGGTAAATTGCCTAAAAGATTTATCCTTGTTAAATTTGAAATATCCTTCTTTTCATTATGAAAATGTAGGGTTTGTAAATAGTTTTGGGGAAAGTGGTAAGGGATTAACTTGGTATCTTAAGGGTCTGGTGAGGTGTAGCTAATATATGGAAATAAGGGTTATATGATCTCAGAAAAGGGACAAGACCTATATAATATTCTCATGCTAGATATTATTCTAGTGATGAGAATTATGATATTTCTAATCAAAATAGAAAGGGCCTAAATATGGAGGGTAGTAGATACAATATAAGGTTGGGGATGAAGGATCTTGGTGATTTTGAAGGAGGGTTAGGATGTATTGAAGGGAAAAGAAATAAGGGGACATGCATATGAAGGAGATCTAATGTGTGGATAGCTAGGTTCTTTACGAAGTGATGTGTAGTAAATATGTTATATTTTGGGGGCTCTTAGAGTCAATAATGCCCTAGCAAGGGTTGCCTCATAATTTTATTATCATACAATTATATAGGTTTGAATAATATTTTAAAAGACAATAATTAAAGATTATGTTTGAGTCGCAAAACCTTGATTTGATGATGTTGCAAGAATCTTTGGGTGATGGTGCCAAAATTGTTGATGAATTGGGGGAATTGTTTAGGGGATACTATTTTATTTTTGTTGATGCCATGAGGAAATTGGGTGGGTTCTAATGAGGAAATTTAGCATTCTAATATTTTTATCCAAATGTTGAAGATACAAAATAGCTCCCAATCATGATTATTAGTTGGAGGTCATGGTTTTATCCTATTATAAAATTATGGTTCTTTGAATCATGATTGGGAGCTATTTTGTATCTTCAACATTTGGATAAAAAGATTAGAATGCTAAATACATATGGCTCTTACTCCGATAGGGTTAACTATTGGGACAAATTTTCAATTTAGATTCTATCAGACAAGAGAATATCATTGTTGGGGGTGACCTCGAATTTTCAATTGGAGGAGATGAAATTTGGGGTCCCTTATTTCAAGTTGATATTTCTGTAATTTCTTTGTGATGAAATTTGATGAGGCAAGTCTATTTGATATTGATCCCATCAAGTTACGACCAACCCAGAGAAATAAAGGGATGGGCGAGGATAGAATTTCCAAGAGGATGGATAGGTTCCTTTTATTAGAATTTATGATCAAGGGTTAAGTAGTGGTTGGGCTATGGTGGGGAGCTATATTTCTAGAAATAGATTCTTTGGGGAGAAAACCTCCAAGCCCATTGAATTTTAATTCTTCCTAGATATTGGATGAACATTTTACATTATTAGTTAAGTAGAAGTGGGTGTTTTTTGATGGGTCCTCAAGTGTAAGCTGATATACATTGGGTACACAAGAAAAAATAAGAGAAGGAAATTGCTTCTATAGAGACAAAACTAAATGAATTATATTTTCTAAAAATGGTTGGATATCCTAATGAGGAGTGCAATTTGAGGGTTAACACTTTAGAGAAAAGGAAAAGAAAGATATTGGTAGACATGGAAGCAATGTAGATTTTAAAGAGTAGAGCACTCTGGTTAGATTTAGGAGATGAAAATACTAAGTTTTTCCATCAATATGTAGTTCAAATGTCAATACCATATGGAAGATTGATAGGAATGATGGATCAGTGGCATGTAGTTTTGAGGATATTTCAAGAGTTGGTATTGATCATTTTAATGATATTTACAAGGTTGAAATTAGGGTTTCAATAGTTGAAGTGGGCATAATGACTACCTTTTTTCCCAGCTTTGTGAATGAGGAAAAAAATGAGATATTAGTGGAGAATATTTCTAAATAGGAGTTGTGATCTATTATTCCCACTTTTCAAGAGGAGAAGATTCAAGGTACTCATGGGTGAACCATGGAATTCTTTCTTTCTTTTTCTAAGGGCATTGAAGAGGAAATTTTGAGGTTTGTGGATGAATCTAGGAGGACTGGGAAGATTCTTACTACTTTAAATGCCTAGCCTTGATTCCCAAATTAGATGACCCCTCCTATTTTTAGGAATTTAGGCTTATTTATTTATGTAATTTCATATACAAGATTATGGAACAAATTATAGCCTCCAATTTTTTGGAATTTAGGCTTATGTATTTATGTAATTGCATATACAAGAGTATGGAAAAAATTATAGCCATGAGAATAAAGTCATTTCTTTTTTATTCCATATATAATGGATAGTTGGGCTTCTTATTAAGTAGTCAAATCCATGAAGCTATTACTATAACTGAGGAGGGACTACATTATTTAAAGACTAAAATATTATAGGCTATGGTAGTAAAGCTAGATCTTTCAAAGGCTCATGATAAGGTCATCTAACTATATTTAGGAATGATACTCATCCATATGGGTTTTAATACTCACTTTGTTAATTGGGAAATGAGATATGTTTCTTATGTGTCCTTATCTATCCTAATAAATGGACTAGCCTCGATATTTTTTATTCTCAGTGGATACTTTAGACAAGTTTTTCCTTTGTCCCCTATGTTATTCCTCATAGTGGTTGAAGGGATTTATTGGAAGGAAAGAGACCAAGTTAGTGGTTGAAGGGTTGAAGGGATTTATTGGAAGGAAAGAGATCAAGTTAATTCAAAGGTATTAAAATTGGTGGCTCATTTTACCTTTCTCATTCACTTTTTGTTGATGATATCTTACTATTTTGTGATGGATATATAAGAGATTCCCTAAAATTGAAAGATATCTTTTATATTTATAATATTTATATTGGAACAAAAATCATTATTCATAAATTTATAATCTCCTTTTCAGAGGTTGAAGAAGATAATGTTATATTTATCTTTTAGTTGTCTCCTTTTCAATAAATTAATCTCTAGGATTATTTAAAGTACTTTTTTTTTTTTTCTAAAGTTTAATGATTATATTAAAAGAGATTGGGATTGGAGAGTTGTTGAGGAATTTGTTTTTGCATTTGTAGGGCAATAAAGGGTTATTAATGGGAGTAAGGATTGTGATGGATAAGTCAATTTTAGAAGCCATTCTTTTTTATTGGATGTTCAAAACTCTCAATATGAAAGGAAAGGAGTACTTGAGAGAATTAGGAAGTTAAGATTCAATTTTTGTTATGGTCTAGTGATAAGGAAAATGATGTTATGGTGTGGGGGAATTGGAAAAACAAATGTTG
>JZKD02S1390058.1:0-11344 GCA_000966675.3 Picea glauca
TGCACAATCTCTGCAATTAGAATTCTCACAATGAATTTGAATTACCTAGTTTTGCACATGCTCATGAGCATATCCACTGCATGTGTGATTGCATGAGTGCACTTCACTCAAATCACAACTAATAGCCAAACTGTCCCTTTCACCTGTTATCTCAACTAGATCTCTATTGGATCTGACATGCATGTAGTTAACCATGGAGAACCTTCAGTTGCATGTGAGTTCATTGATTGTGAATTAATGAATAATTAATTCATTGAACTCTCACTAGTGCAATTTTAGTTACAACTAGTACAACTAAGCTTAACTCACTTAACTACACTTATAATTCTGTTACAACGCCAAATCACTCAGTTATAAATGAGATAATATACTAATATTTATTGTCCAATTTATTTAAGGGAAAATTAAATTAGACACATGTTTCTTGTTGACTTTTCAACACTCCCTCTCAACAAGAAAGGGATTATCCTTCACCCCAATCATGTCTCTATGATATTCAAATTTTCTCCCGGTGAGCGCCTTCGTCAGAATGTCTGCATCCTGATATTCCATAGGAATGTATTGAAGCAACATGATCTTCCACTGCACACAATCTCTGATATTATGATACCAGATATCTATATGCTTATATCTATCATGAAACGCAGGATTAATCGAGAGTTTAATGCAACTCTGATTATCAAAATAAATCACCGTCAGATCTAAATGAGAACCAAACAAACCAACCAAGATATTTCTCATCTAGATAGCCTCACATGAATCTTGACTCACTGCCATTTATTCTACTTATACTTAACTAAGTGCCATGGATCTCTGTTTCCTGTTGTACCAAGAAACAGCTGTAGATCTGATACTAAAGATCCCCCTTGATGTGCTCTTTCTGTCTGTTGGGATGCCTGCCCAATATGCATCTGTGAAGCCATGCAACTTCACCTCATCCGTTTTTCTGTACCATAATACATACTCAGATGTGACCTTCAGATATCTCAGGACATGCTTACCCGCCTTCCAAAAGAGTTTGGTAAGATTAACCATTGCTTGACTTAGTTGGTTAACCGCATAGAAAATGTCTAGTCTCATATTCACTAAATACATTAGCGAACCCACTAACTGTCGATAGAGAGTAGCATCCACTACCTCTCCAAAAGTAGCATCCTCTTTCCTCCAGTTTCCTAGAAGAGGAGTATCCATGGGTTTTCGACCCTCCATGTGAAACTTATCCAGTATCTCCCTTCCATACTTTCCTTGAGACACAAAAGGTTCAACATCTCCCTGCCATATTTCGAATCCAAGGAAATAATGAAGAAGGCCCAAATCCTTCATCTCAAACTTCTTTGCAGGGTCATCCTCTCATGAGTGTATCAACTGCTCATCACCAGTCAGTATTAAATCATCAACATAAAGAAAAATGATTAATATCTTACCCTCTTCCAAAATTTGGTATAGGTTTGAATCTGCTTCACTTTTGGTGAAGCCTAATCCGGTGAAATAGTTGTCTATCTGAGTGTACCAAGCACGGGGTGCTTGCTTCAGCCCATACAGTTCTCTATTGATTCTGCACACATGCGACTCCTTGTCAAAGGTCTCAAAACCTTCTGGATTCTCAATGCACACTTCTTCCTCAATGATCCCATTGAGGAACACAATTTTTACATCCATCTGATGAATGTGCCAGCCCATCTACGCTGAGAGTGAAAGGATGGATCTTATGGAAGAGTACCTTGTGATAGGTGAAAAGGTCTAATCATAATATATCCCCTCGATCTATGAGAAGCCTCGGGCCACAAACCTAGCCTTGTATTTCTCCACACTCCCATCAACAACTTTCTTTACCTTGTAGATCCATCTCGAACCTACGACTGATTTGTCAACCGGTCTTGGGACAATTTCCCATGCACTTTTTTTGACAATGGATTCATACTCCTCTACCATAGCATCAACCCAAGTGGGATCCTGCACTTCTTCCTGAAAGGAAGATGATTTAGTCACAATAAATTTGTTCGTGAGAGCCATGTATCCAACAAATCGATTAGGAGATTGTCTCTCCCTGCATTATGAAGTAGGGGCTCCTACATTCTGTGCAACATCTAGTCTCAATATGTCAGCTTCTATGGTGCACTTTCTGCCAATTATGATGGATGGCTCTGCTTGAGTGGTTTCCTCCACTCCATGAATCTCCTCATGTGGTTGATCCACATGTTGAGACTCATCTTTGGGAACCAACAGTTCCTCTTCTGCATGCAAGTCTAGCTCTCTCTCAAGCAACAACCACATGGCTTTCCCCTAATCTAATTTTATATCTAGTTGAATAGCAATCATCTTACTGTTCGAAAATTACACATGATAATTATGGGGTGTTTCTGTGTACACCAAAAATATCCCAACTTCAGCAATCAGTTCCAGCTTCTTCCTGGAATCCTTGGTCACATGCACATAAACAAATGAGCCAAAAATTTTAAAATGAGAAACATCAGGTTTCTTACTAGTGAAATATTCTTCAGGTGTACTCATGCTATGTATTCTATGAGGACAACGGTTCTGCACATAAACTGAAGTATTGCATGCTTCTACTGACAAATGCATTGGTAGGCCCTGATCATGCAACATCACTCGTGCTTCACCCACTATCATATATTATGTATATCACGAATCATGAAACAATATCATACAAAACTCTAATCCATAAGCTCTCAGTACAATACAATCATCTCAAACTGTCATACACAAATTAGCAAATACATGTACCAATTCTTTGTGTCCAGACAACTTGCCTCCTCTGCACAATCTCTGCAATTAGAATTCTCACAATGAATTTGAATTACCTAGTTTTGCACATGCTCATGAGCATATCCACTGCATGTGTGATTGCATGAGTGCACTTCACTCAAATCACAACTAATAGCCAAACTGTCCCTTTCACCTGTTATCTCAACTAGATCTCTATTGGATCTGACATGCATGTAGTTAACCATGGAGAACCTTCAGTTGCATGTGAGTTCATTGATTGTGAATTAATGAATAATTAATTCATTGAACTCTCACTAGTGCAATTTTAGTTACAACTAGTACAACTAAGCTTAACTCACTTAACTACACTTATAATTCTGTTACAACGCCAAATCACTCAGTTATAAATGAGATAATATACTAATATTTATTGTCCAATTTATTTAAGGGAAAATTAAATTAGACACATGTTTCTTGTTGACTTTTCAACACTCCCTCTCAACAAGAAAGGGATTATCCTTCACCCCAATCCCGTCTCTATGATATTCAAATTTTCTCCCGGTGAGCGCCTTCGTCAGAATGTCTGCATCCTGATATTCCATAGGAATCTATTGAAGCAACATGATCTTCCACTGCACACAATCTCTGATATTATGATACCAGATATCTATATGCTTATATCTATCATGAAACACAAGATTAATCGAGAGTTTAATGCAACTCTGATTATCAAAATAAATCACTGTCAGATCTAAATGAGAACCAAACAAACAACCAAGATATTTCTCATCTAGATAGCCTCACATGCATCTTGACTCACTGCCATTTATTCTACTTATACTTAACTAAGTTCCATGGATCTCTGTTTCCTGTTGTACCAAGAAACAACTGTAGATCTGATACTAAAGATCCCCCCTGATGTGCTCTTTCTGTCTGTTGGGATGCCTGCCCAATATTCATCTGTGAAGCCATGCAACTTCACCTCATCCGTTTTTCTGTACCATAATACATACTCAGATGTGACCTTCAGATATCTCAGGACATGCTTACCCGCCTTCCAAAAGAGTTTGGTAAGATTAACCATTGCTTGACTTAGTTGGTTAACCGCATAGAAAATGTCTAGTCTCATATTCACTAAATACATTAGCGAACCCACTAACTGTCGATAGAGAGTAGCATCCACTACCTCTCCAAAAGTAGCATCCTCTTTCCTCCAGTTTCCTAGAAGAGGAGTATCCATGGGTTTTCGACCCTCCATGTGAAACTTATCCAGTATCTCCCTTCCATACTTTCCTTGAGACACAAAAGGTTCAACATCTCCCTGCCATATTTCGAATCCAAGGAAATAATGAAGAAGGCCCAAATCCTTCATCTCAAACTTCTTTGCAGGGTCATCCTCTCATGAGTGTATCAACTGCTCATCACCAGTCAGTATTAAATCATCAACATAAAGAAAAATGATTAATATCTTACCCTCTTCCAAAATTTGGTATAGGTTTGAATCTGCTTCACTTTTGGTGAAGCCTAATCCGGTGAAATAGTTGTCTATCTGAGTGTACCAAGCACGGGGTGCTTGCTTCAGCCCATACAGTTCTCTATTGATTCTGCACACATGCGACTCCTTGTCAAAGGTCTCAAAACCTTCTGGATTCTCAATGCACACTTCTTCCTCAATGATCCCATTGAGGAACACAATTTTTACATCCATCTGATGAATGTGCCAGCCCATCTACGCTGAGAGTGAAAGGATGGATCTTATGGAAGAGTACCTTGTGATAGGTGAAAAGGTCTAATCATAATATATCCCCTCGATCTATGAGAAGCCTCGGGCCACAAACCTAGCCTTGTATTTCTCCACACTCCCATCAACAACTTTCTTTACCTTGTAGATCCATCTCGAACCTACGACTGATTTGTCAACCGGTCTTGGGACAATTTCCCATGCACTTTTTTTGACAATGGATTCATACTCCTCTACCATAGCATCAACCCAAGTGGGATCCTGCACTTCTTCCTGAAAGGAAGATGATTTAGTCACAATAAATTTGTTCGTGAGAGCCATGTATCCAACAAATCGATTAGGAGATTGTCTCTCCCTGCATTATGAAGTAGGGGCTCCTACATTCTGTGCAACATCTAGTCTCAATATGTCAGCTTCTATGGTGCACTTTCTGCCAATTATGATGGATGGCTCTGCTTGAGTGGTTTCCTCCACTCCATGAATCTCCTCATGTGGTTGATCCACATGTTGAGACTCATCTTTGGGAACCAACAGTTCCTCTTCTGCATGCAAGTCTAGCTCTCTCTCAAGCAACAACCACATGGCTTTCCCCTAATCTAATTTTATATCTAGTTGAATAGCAATCATCTTACTGTTCGAAAATTACACATGATAATTATGGGGTGTTTCTGTGTACACCAAAAATATCCCAACTTCAGCAATCAGTTCCAGCTTCTTCCTGGAATCCTTGGTCACATGCACATAAACAAATGAGCCAAAAATTTTAAAATGAGAAACATCAGGTTTCTTACTAGTGAAATATTCTTCAGGTGTACTCATGCTATGTATTCTATGAGGACAACGGTTCTGCACATAAACTGAAGTATTGCATGCTTCTACTGACAAATGCATTGGTAGGCCCTGATCATGCAACATCACTCGTGCTTCACCCACTATCATATATTATGTATATCACGAATCATGAAACAATATCATACAAAACTCTAATCCATAAGCTCTCAGTACAATACAATCATCTCAAACTGTCATACACAAATTAGCAAATACATGTACCAATTCTTTGTGTCCAGACAACTTGCCTCCTCTGCACAATCTCTGCAATTAGAATTCTCACAATGAATTTGAATTACCTAGTTTTGCACATTCTCATGAGCATATCCACTGCATGTGTGATTGCATGAGTGCACTTCACTCAAATCAAAACTAATAGCTAAACTGTCCCTTTCACTTGTTATCTCAACTAGATCTCTATTGTATCTGACAAGCATGTAGTTAACCGTGGTGAACCTTCAGTTGCATGTGAGTTCACTGATTGTGAATTAATGAATAATTAATTCACTAATCTCTCACTAGTGCAAGTTTAGTTACAACTAGTACAACTAATCTTAACTCACTTAACTACACTTATAATTCTATTACAACGCCAAATCACTCAGTTATAAATGAGATAATAGATTAATATTTATTGTCCAATTTATTTAAGGGAAAAATAATTAGACACATGTTTCTTGTTGACTTTTCAATGTGCGTACCCCTGGAAAGATTGAAAATGTACATATCGGTGCAGATTGTTCGCCAGAAGAAATCCTAATCTACACCGAGCTCTTCAAGGAATTCTGAGATGTATTTTCTTGGTCATATGAAGAGATTCTAGGAATCGACCATCAAATTGTTGAGCATGAGATTATAAATTATCCACATGCTAAGCTTGTTCGACAACATATTAGAGTTTCCAATCCCTGGAAGTCCCCTGCTATTAAGGGAGAGATAGAGAAACTACTTAATGCTATATTTATTTACCTGGTCGCCTTGACAGAATGGGTATCCAATCCTGTTCCTGTGAATAAGAAGCAAGGAACCATCCATGTATGCATGGAATTTTGTGACCTGAACAAAGCTTGTCCTAAATACAAATTTTTGACACCTTTCATTGATCATATTCTTGAAGAGTGTGTGGGAAGCAAAGTGTTTTATTTCATAGACGAATTTTCAGGGTATAACCAAATTTAAATTAAACCCAAGGATCAACACAAGACAAAATTTGTTTGTCCTTGGGGTACTTTCACATGTCGGAAGATGCCTTTCGGCCTTAAAAATGCTGGAGAAACCTTCCAATGTGCTATGACCTTCACATTCCATGATCTTAAGGATATAGTCTAAGATTATATTGATGATATTGTTGCTCACTCTTGTAAGAGAGTGGATCACTCTAAGCACCTTCGGCTAGTTTTTGAAAGATGTCGTCATTATAGAATCCTATTGAACCCTCATAAATGTATATTTTGCATGAGGTTTGGATGTCTTTTGGGATTTTTAGTCTCCGAGAGAGAGATCATGGTAGATCGGTTAAAGGTTGAGTAAATAATTTGATTTCCTCCCCCACGCATTATTCGACAACTTCAAGGTTTACAGGGGAAATCTAACTTTTTATGTCGGTTTATAGTAAAATATGCCAATATTACTATGGGTTTCATCCATCTTTTGAAGGACACCCATTTTATCTAGGATGAGCAAGCCCAAGAATCCTTCGATTCTTTGAAGAAATCCTTGGTGTCGACGCCTCTACTGAAGTCTCCTGACTACAGTGGGGATTACTTACTTTATCTCACTGCGTCCGAAGAGACAATTGGTATGGTTTTGGTTTAGGAGGATGATGAGCTCCGCGAGCAAGTCATCTACTATCTTAGTCAAAACTTAGTCAGTCCTATTGGAAACCACACATGTTTTTGATTTTTTAAACATGATCGAGAGGAATTCCATTTTTTGTAGCTGCCATCACCCTGTCTATAAACACTTTTACGAGTTCATTATGACTGATTGGGTTAAAGCCTATTTCACTATTTTCTACTATTTTGATTTTTGATTCTTCTATGTTTAATGCATGACTACAACCATGAATTAAACTTATAATTTGTCTTGTCATTTTCATAATATTTTCCTTAGGTTTATCGTTCCACAAACCATCATATGAAATTAAAATATAAATCTTATAGAATGGTGGTTAGACACATTTTGCTTGTGATGAATATGATTATCATTTCAATGGTTTGATAATTTTGATTTGAGCATATTTTTGGTTTGTGTAATGGTTCGATCATTTGTATTTAAATTATGAGGAGTTTTGTTTTGATATATTTAAAAAACCCTTGTCAATTCAATGATCGTGTTGCTAGTCATGAGAATTAATGTGTAAGTATCGTACCCTATACTTAATCCATTTTGTTGGAAGAGTAAATAAGTGAGATTTTCATTACCGGTTGGAGGTTTTTTTCATTCTCTATATGCAAGGTTTTCATTACCATCTATGGTCAAGCATCATGAACAAACCCTAGGTGTTTATACTATGATTTCATAGAGGCTTCGTTTTGTTTGTCTCCATTTTATGCATTTGGATCTGTTTCTTTTTCTCTTGCCATATAAACCCATAATTATCTTGAGTCGCCCCTGTTACAGTCCAGTCATATTGTTAATGTCTCTTGTTCTTCATTTGGAGCCAAATGGCTGTCAAGCATTGCTATCTCACGATGATGTGAATCCAACCAAATAAACTGTAATTGCATGCCAGAAACACGTTTTTGCAGGAGCGATATTGAGAAAAACGTTACAAATTAATCCAAAACCTTTAAGACCCATTTCGTAAATGAGGCCATTTACCTTCATTACGTGCAGATTCTTTAGAAAAGAATCCATTTCGAAGGTATGTTTCATTTTATGGACTGCATTTTCTAAGAAAAATTGTTTTGCATGAGTTTTCTTTTTCCCCTTTCCTCTTTGTGGGTGTGGATATATGCAGCAAAAGGCTGATTTCTATCATGGACATGAGCTAAAACCTTCTATCAAATATCTGTGTGTTGATCCACCAAAGCACCATGCTACCACAGATCAAACTTTTGTTGTTGGTCGAAACCCNTTACAACGCCAAATCACTCAGTTATAAATGAGATAATAGATTAATATTTATTGTCCAATTTATTTAAGGGAAAAATAATTAGACACATGTTTCTTGTTGACTTTTCAATGTGCGTACCCCTGGAAAGATTGAAAATGTACATATCGGTGCAGATTGTTCGCCAGAAGAAATCCTAATCTACACCGAGCTCTTCAAGGAATTCTGAGATGTATTTTCTTGGTCATATGAAGAGATTCTAGGAATCGACCATCAAATTGTTGAGCATGAGATTATAAATTATCCACATGCTAAGCTTGTTCGACAACATATTAGAGTTTCCAATCCCTGGAAGTCCCCTGCTATTAAGGGAGAGATAGAGAAACTACTTAATGCTATATTTATTTACCTGGTCGCCTTGACAGAATGGGTATCCAATCCTGTTCCTGTGAATAAGAAGCAAGGAACCATCCATGTATGCATGGAATTTTGTGACCTGAACAAAGCTTGTCCTAAATACAAATTTTTGACACCTTTCATTGATCATATTCTTGAAGAGTGTGTGGGAAGCAAAGTGTTTTATTTCATAGACGAATTTTCAGGGTATAACCAAATTTAAATTAAACCCAAGGATCAACACAAGACAAAATTTGTTTGTCCTTGGGGTACTTTCACATGTCGGAAGATGCCTTTCGGCCTTAAAAATGCTGGAGAAACCTTCCAATGTGCTATGACCTTCACATTCCATGATCTTAAGGATATAGTCTAAGATTATATTGATGATATTGTTGCTCACTCTTGTAAGAGAGTGGATCACTCTAAGCACCTTCGGCTAGTTTTTGAAAGATGTCGTCATTATAGAATCCTATTGAACCCTCATAAATGTATATTTTGCATGAGGTTTGGATGTCTTTTGGGATTTTTAGTCTCCGAGAGAGAGATCATGGTAGATCGGTTAAAGGTTGAGTAAATAATTTGATTTCCTCCCCCACGCATTATTCGACAACTTCAAGGTTTACAGGGGAAATCTAACTTTTTATGTCGGTTTATAGTAAAATATGCCAATATTACTATGGGTTTCATCCATCTTTTGAAGGACACCCATTTTATCTAGGATGAGCAAGCCCAAGAATCCTTCGATTCTTTGAAGAAATCCTTGGTGTCGACGCCTCTACTGAAGTCTCCTGACTACAGTGGGGATTACTTACTTTATCTCACTGCGTCCGAAGAGACAATTGGTATGGTTTTGGTTTAGGAGGATGATGAGCTCCGCGAGCAAGTCATCTACTATCTTAGTCAAAACTTAGTCAGTCCTATTGGAAACCACACATGTTTTTGATTTTTTAAACATGATCGAGAGGAATTCCATTTTTTGTAGCTGCCATCACCCTGTCTATAAACACTTTTACGAGTTCATTATGACTGATTGGGTTAAAGCCTATTTCACTATTTTCTACTATTTTGATTTTTGATTCTTCTATGTTTAATGCATGACTACAACCATGAATTAAACTTATAATTTGTCTTGTCATTTTCATAATATTTTCCTTAGGTTTATCGTTCCACAAACCATCATATGAAATTAAAATATAAATCTTATAGAATGGTGGTTAGACACATTTTGCTTGTGATGAATACGATTATCATTTCAATGGTTTGATAATTTTGATTTGAGCATATTTTTGGTTTGTTTAATGGTTCGATCATTTGTATTTAAATTATGAGGAGTTTTGTTTTGATATATTTAAAAAACCCTTGTCAATTCAATGATCGTGTTGCTAGTCATCAGAATTAATGTGTAAGTATCGTACCCTGTACTTAATCCATTTTGTTGGAAGAGTAAATAAGTGAGATTTTCATTACTGGTTGGAGGTTTTTGTCATTCTCTATATGCAAGGTTTTCATTACCATCTATGGTCAAGCATCATGAACAAACCCTAGGTGTTTATACTATGATTTCATAGAGGCTTCGTTTTGTTTGTCTCCATTTTATCCATTTGGATCTGTTTCTTTTTCTCTTGCCATATAAACCCATAATTATCTTGAGTCGCCCCTGTTACAGTCCAGTCATATTGTTAATGGCTCTTGTTCTTCATTTGGAGCCAAATGGCTGTCAAGCATTGCTATCTCACGATGATGTGAATCCAACCAAATAAACTGTAATTGCATGCCAGAAACACGTTTTTGCAGGAGCGATATTGAGAAAAACGTTACAAATTAGTCCAAAACCTTTAAGACCCATTTCGTAAATGAGGCCATTTACCTTCATTACGTGCAGATTCTTTAGAAAAGAATCCATTTCGAAGGTATGTTTCATTTTATGGACTGCATTTTCTCAGAAAAATTGTTTTGCATGAGTTTTCTTTTTCCCCTTTCCTCTTTGTGGGTGTGGATATATGCAGAAAAAGGCTGATTTCTATCATGGACATGAGCTAAAACCTTCTATCAAATATCTGTGTGTTGATCCACCAAAGCACCATGCTACCACAGATCAAACTTTTGTTGTTGGTCGAAACCCCTTGGGCAAAATATCCATGGTTTGTTTTCGTGCCTAGAAAGTCATTGGAGGAGGTTTTCAGATGTGATAAAGGACAAGTTTCTCATGCCCCTAATGTTGATCCAATTCCCAATATTTTTCACAAACCAATTGTCAATAAAAACCATAGGCATAAGGAACAGAATAATTCAGATTTAAATTTGTCAAACAAAAGGATTAAGCAGGCTAGATAATACGATCATTAAAAACTCAACCAATTTCACTGTTATAAATTCAGATTTATTAGGTGTCTCTATAAAAAATTGTCAGAATAGTAAATAGCTATTTTATTTTGATTATGTTTTAAAAACAAAATATTTCTTTTTTATTTTTTCTTATTTTTTTTTACTATTTTAGACTAGCTACAGAAACCTGTAGCTTATCTTGTTCTAAAAATCAGGGCTCTTTTAAATAAAAAATTAGAATTTGGTTATGAGTAATTGTCTAACTTGTT
>JZKD02S1390069.1:0-11344 GCA_000966675.3 Picea glauca
ATTTTCTTGTTGACACCCTTTTGCACAAAACAATAAAATAGAAAATATCATTCAACAACTATTGGAGGTGGGGGTCTTACGTCCTAGTACCAACTGTTACTTATCACTAGTGTTCATGTTGTTAAAGAAAAAAGGCACTTAGAACGTGTGTCTTGATTTTAGGTCTCTTTATAAGTTGATAAAGGAAAAATTGCCCATCCCAGTTATTGATGATCTCCTAAATGAACTTAATGGAGAAACATTTTTCACTAAGCTTGAACTACATTCAAGATACCACCAAATTAGGATGAAAGAGACATGCATCCCTATGACAACCTTTAGAACACATGAAGGTCAATATGAGTTTCTAGTGATGCCTTTCACTCTTTGTAATGATCCATCCACTTTATAGAGCATCGCGAGAAATATTTTCAAACCCTTCCTACACAATTGTTGGTATTCTTCTATGATATCTTGATCTATGGTAAAACCCAAGAATAACACATAGATAATGTTGATAAATCCTTGTAACTATTGAAAGACAACCAATTATTTGTGAAGCTGGTCCAGATTTATGAGTGGAATGAAATGAAACCATAAATTTATAATATTAACACAGAGACACAGTGAAAAATAACAGAGATATAGTAAAACTTGGAATCTATTAAATAAGAAATACACTGAAAACTTTAAAATGCAGACTGGAAACAAGCTTGCTAAAATGGTAACAACTTATCTCTGGAATAGAAGTGACGGCTATGCTCATTCGCAAAGAGATGAGTACAATGTGGATCTGAAGGAATTTTTATAATAAACATGAATTCCAAAACCCTAGACATCCAAAAACCTAACCCTAGGAGATGAAGCTCCAAAAGTCATGTGAGCCCCCTCGAGGTAAGTTAGTACATCAACTTCTCAAGGTCGTAACTTTTTCATATGATCTTCGTTTAGGGCACACGATAGCTCATTGGAAAGGTATTGATGAGGAGATTCATTTAGGGGGATCAATAAACACATTTAGTTATAATTATGGTGATTTTTCATGAAAAAACATCGCTTAGACCCTCAAAATGGCCCCAAAAGTTCAGGAATCGAAAAACTACTATATATAATAAGTTGCCAAAAAATTGTTTTGAATGAGTTGGACAAGGTGGTTGGACACTGATATCCTCTTGGATCAATACTCCCCCCTTAGGAAGAAATGGTATCCATTGCGTTGAGTGCCCCCATCAGATGAGGAAATTTCTACTAAATTTGGCCTCGAGTGAGCCACTTACCTTGGTGTAGGAGCTGCCCTGATTTGACAACCCAATAAAGTTGGATCCACTTTTGGAGAGTGACCTTGCCCTGTGTGTCCATGATATGATCAGTGTATTCTTGTTCCATGCAGTCGGGGTTGAGCTATGTTGGTTTCAATTGTTCTGTTATCTTTGAGGTGTCCAACAATGGTGGAAAATAAGGTTGAAGGAGGTCCACAATGAATATTGGATGCAACCTAAGGAATGGGAGAAGTTTTAGCTCAAAATTATTGTCACGCACAGCCTTGGTTATGGGATAGGGTCCATAACAGAGAGGATGAAGCTTCTAATGAGGCCCTATAAGGTGTTCTTTCTGCAAGTGCAACTAAACTTTGTCTCCCATCTGAACCTGGCATGGCACCCAATGTTGATCATGGCGTTGCTTGTACTTGGCATTGGACTTTTGTAAAATATGTTGAACTTGTTGGTGGATGTATTGGATCTTCTCAATGAACTAGGTGGCTTTTCCAACTCCAGTTAGAGCATTCGATGAGTCTGCCTGGGTGGCTGCAAGGGGTAGTGCAACATCCATGGGCCCCAATGGTTGAAATCCCAAACCCACCTGAAAGGGGTTTTGGATGGTTGAGCTATGTATGGTTATGTTGTAGTTGTTCTTAACATAGGGAAGACTCTCATCCCAGGTGCGGGGGTGCTTGGAATTGTACATGTGCAATATGTGCATGATCATATAGTTGATAACCTCGATTCGACCATCCGTCTAGGGGTGGAAGACAGTGGACTTGGTGATCTTGGTGTTTAGCAGTGACCAGAGGCCCAACCAAAATGTGCTTAGGAACCAACTATCCCTATCTAAGATAATGGTTTGTAAGATCCCAAAGTGTACCCACACTCGTTCAAAGAAGATCTTGGTAGCGGCCTCTGTTTTGATGCTCTTCTTGCAGGCGGCCATAATTGCCATCTTGGAAAAGTGATCAACAACCACAAAAACACAATCATTTCCCCACTTGGTGGATGGAATGTCGACATGTAGTCCATCGAGATGGATTCCTAGGGCCTGTCATGAGTAGGAAGAGGAGTGTACAAGCCTTGTTTCTTAATGGCCGGTTTTCCAATAATGCAGGTAGTGCAGGACCGAATATACTTGCTGAAATCTTGTCGATGTTTCGGCCAATAGAAATGCCACTACAACACTGCCACCTTCTTTTCCACGCCAAAGTGTCCTACCACTCGACTGTGGTGGGATTCCCAAATCAGCTTCGCTCACTCACTTTATGGAACACATAGATGACCCATATGGCACAACAACTCGTCCTGAATATGGAAATTGGTGATAATTGTGTTTGTGCCCAACATTTGGTAGGTGTTGGCGAAGTCAAGATCTGTCTCATAGAGGTGGGGCCATATGGAGGTCTAGTGGTCGTAAGATTCGAGCATTGTGGTAAGTGTCGCAACTGGAGTTTGGTTGAGGAAATTAGCGACTCGATTGGTACTTCATGTTTTATACTTAATGTTGAGGTGGAACTATTGCAAATATGTGGACCACTTTTGATGGTGGTCATTCTGCAATTTTTCTTATGTATGCATGAACTGCAGTGGCTTATGATCAATGTGGATGATTATCTCCTTCCCGAGAATGTAATGCCTCTAGTTTGAAATGACAAAATGATTATATCTTTCCTGAGAATGTAATGAGACATTGTTTATGGAAATGTCATGTTTGTGATGTTCTTTTGGCCCAACATTTGTTCCTATTCAAAGTAATAGTAACACAACGATACCTAGAATCATATACAACATGACATTTCCATAAATAAGGTTGGCTCAAAAGAACATCACAAACTTCAAGGGGAGAAACATCACATAATATCTCATCTTTGAATGGCTTGATGCTATATGACATGTGACACTATTGGCTGACACGAAGATCACTTCCTTGACGGAGCCATCTGATGGTGTAGGGATGCGAGTGCAGCGTTGTCGGTAGGGAGAGCTGCTTGACGACCTTTGTTGAGATGAGGTTCTTCTAGCTACTGCTATCAACAATGAAGTGCAACATAGTTCCTTTTACCTCAGCCACCAATGACTACTTTGAGAGACAATCAACAATGCTATGCCACAAAATCTTATGGAAGTTGAATCACTTCCTGATATATTTCTTCGTCTTTACATTGTCCTTATTTTCTTGCAGCTTGGACTGGTTATCCTGAGGTTTCCCATATTTACCATGTCCATTATTATGTGGGCTAGGGATTCCCTTGCCCTACTTCTGTTGTGAGGGGTTCCTAAACCCAAACTGCTGCATGTTTTGTTTCGACTTCTACCCGATTTTGACAACATATCGATAGGTCGCACCCAAGGATGATATGTCCAAAAACTCTATTTTTGTCTGGATGTATCTATGTAGATCATCGCATGACTTGCAGTCTTGCACCAGATGTCGCTTAGAATATTTGATACCCATATTGGTGCACAAGGTATGGAAGACATTAGTGAAATCTAGCACTGTTTGGTCTCTTTCATGCCACAATGTGGTCGATCTTGTATACAAGTCGTCATAACTTCCAACAGGGTAGTATTGTTCCTTAATAACATCCCTGAAGGAACCCCAAGTGGGTACAAATGCAAATAATGTGGATCCCTCTATTTCCTTTTTCTCATCGAATGACTAAGAGTAAACCGCTCTGATACCACTTATCTGTCTTTATGAGCAGAACGAAATGAAACCGCAGATTTATAATATTAACATAGAGAAACAATGAACAATAACAAAGATACAGTAAAAATTGGCTTCTATTAAATAAGGATTATGCTGAAAACTGTAAAGTGCAGACTGGAAACAAGGTTGCTAGAATGTTGGCAGTTTATCTCTGAGGCTCTTAAGGACATTTTACAATAAACATGAATGATGAATCCCTAGACATCCAAAAAAATAACCCTAGGAGATGAAGCACCAAAAGTCATGTGGGTCATGTTGGGGTAAGTTAGTACATCATCTCCCGAGGTCATAAATTTTTCATCATACAATCTTCGTTTAGGGCACACGATATCTTGTTGGAAAGGTATTGACAATGAGCTTCATTTAAGGGTCTCAATCAAATCCTTCGGCTATGATTGAGGTACCTTATCACGAAAAAACTTCGTTTAGGACTAAAAAAATAAAATTTACAATAACCAATTAATACATTCATGAAATAAAAAAACAACCATGAAAACACATAAAGTGAGTTTGTATATAATCACTAATTTAGGAGAATGTCTTCTCGATGTTGTCTAAACATCAACAAAAAATTATGGTGGGGTTTCTATATCTAGATCCAAAATGATGGAAATGGTGTAAAAAATGCTATGTGGGATACATCACCTTGAGTTAATTTGTTAAATCTATCCATGCATGTCTCAAGAGAGATACTCACTATTTGGGGTGGCTTACCAAGTTATGCCAAACAAGCTTAGTCATAGACTTTATGGAAACTTTTAAGCAATTATTCATTCATATNGATCAATACTCCCCCCTTAGGAATAAATGGTATCCATTGCGTTGAGTGCCCCCATCAGATGAGGAAATTTCTACTAAATTTGGCCTCGGGTGAGCCACTTACCTTGGTGTAGGAGCTGCCCTGATTTGACAACCCAATAAAGTTGGATCCACTTTTGGAGAGTGACCTTGACCTGTGTGTCCATGATATGATCAGTGTATTCTTGTTCCATGCAGTCAGGGTTGATCTATGTTGGTTTCAATTGTTCTGTTATCTTTGAGGTGTCCAATAATGGTGGAAAATAAGGTTGAAGGAGGTCCACAATGAATATTGGATGCAACCTAAGGAATGGGGGAAGTTTTAGCTCAAAATTATTGTCACGCACAGCCTTGGTGATGGGATAGGGTCCATAACAGAGAGGATGAAGCTTCTAATGAGGCCCTATAAGGTGTTCTTTCTGCAAGTGCAACCAAACTTTGTCTCCCATCTGAACCTGGCATGGCACCCAATGTTGATCATGGCGTTGCTTGTACTTGGCATTGGACTTTTGTAAAATATGTTGAACTTGTTGGTGGATGTATTGGATCTTCTCAATGAACTAGGTGGCTTTTCCAACTCCAGTTAGAGCATTCGACGAGTCTGCCTGGGTGGCTGCAAGGGGTAGTGCAACATCCATGGGCCCCAATGGTTGAAATCCCAACCCCACCTAAAAGGGGTTTTGGATGGTTTAGCTATGTATGGTTATGTTGTAGTTGTGCTTAACATAGGGAAGACTCTCATCCCAGGTGCAGGGGTGCTTGGAATTGTACATGTGCAATATGTGCATGATCATATAGTTGATAACCTCGGTTCGACCATCTGTCTAGGGGTGGAAGACAGTGGACTTGGTGATCTTGGTGTTTAGCAGTGACCATAGGCCCAACCAAAATGTGCTTAGGAACCAACTATCCCTATCTAAGATAATGGTTTGTAAGATCCCAAAGTGTACCCACACTCGTTCAAAGAAGAGCTTGGTAGCGGCCTCTGTTTTGATGCTCTTCTTGCAGGTGGCCATAATTGCCATCTTGGAAAAGTGATCAACAACCACAAAAACACAATCATTTCCCTGCTTGGTGGATGGAATGTCGACATGTAGTCCATCGAGATGGATTCCTAGGGCTTGTCATGAGTAGGAAGAGGAGTGTACAAGCCTTGTTTCTTAATGGCCGGTTTTCCAATAATGCAGGTAGTGCAGGACCGAATATACCTTCTGAAATCTTGTCGATGTTTTGGCCAATAGAAATGCCACTACAACACTGCCACCTTCTTTTCCACGCCAAAGTGTCCTACCACTCGACTGTGGTGGGATTCCCAAATCAGCTTCGCTCACTCCCTTTATGGAACACATAGATGACCCATATGGCACAACAACTCGTCCTGAATATGGAAATTGGTGACAATTGTGTTTGTGCCCAACATTTGGTAGGTGTTGGCGAAGTCAAGATCTGTCTCATAGAGGTGGGGCCATATGGAGGTCTAGTGGTCGTAAGATTCGAGCATTGTGGTAAGTGTGGCAACTGGAGGTTGGCTGAGGAAATTAGCGACTCGATTGGTACTTCATGTTTTATACTTAATGTTGAGGTGGAACTATTGCAAATATGTGGACCACTTTTGATGGTGGTCATTTTGCAATTTTTCTTATGTATGCATGAACTGCAGTGGCTTATGATCAATGTGGATGATTATCTCCTTCCCGAGAATGTAATGCCTCTAGTTTGAAATGACAAAATGATTATATCTTTCCTGAGAATGTAATGAGACATTGTTTATGGAAATGTCATGTTTGTGATGTTCTTTTGGCCCAACATTTGTTCCTATTCAAAGTAATAGTAACACAACGATACCTAGAATCATATACAACATGACATTTCCATAAATAAGGTTGGCTCAAAAGAACATCACAAACTTCAAGGGGAGAAACATCACATAATATCTCATCTTTGAATGGCTTGATGCTATATGACATGTGACACTATTGGCTGACACGAAGATCACTTCCTTGACGGAGCCATCTGATGGTGTAGGGATGCGAGTGCAGCGTTGTCGGTAGGGAGAGCTGCTTGACGACCTTTGTTGAGATGAGGTTCTTCTAGCTACTGCTATCAACAATGAAGTGCAACATAGTTCCTTTTACCTCAGCCACCAATGACTACTTTGAGAGACAATCAACAATGCTATGCCACAAAATCTTATGGAAGTTGAATCACTTCCTGATATATTTCTTCGTCTTTACATTGTCCTTATTTTCTTGCAGCTTGGACTGGTTATCCTGAGGTTTCCCATATTTACCATGTCCATTATTATGTGGGCTAGGGATTCCCTTGCCCTACTTCTGTTGTGAGGGGTTCCTAAACCCAAACTGCTGCATGTTTTGTTTCGACTTCTACCCGATTTTGACAACATATCGATAGGTCGCACCCAAGGATGATATGTCCAAAAACTCTATTTTTGTCTGGATGTATCTATGTAGATCATCGCATGACTTGCAGTCTTGCACCAGATGTCGCTTAGAATATTTGATACCCATATTGGTGCACAAGGTATGGAAGACATTAGTGAAATCTAGCACTGTTTGGTCTCTTTCATGCCACAATGTGGTCGATCTTGTATACAAGTCGTCATAACTTCCAACAGGGTAGTATTGTTCCTTAATAACATCCCTGAAGGAACCCCAAGTGGGTACAAATGCAAATAATGTGGATCCCTCTATTTCCTTTTTCTCATCGAATGACTAAGAGTAAACCGCTCTGATACCACTTATCTGTCTTTATGAGCAGAACGAAATGAAACCGCAGATTTATAATATTAACATAGAGAAACAATGAACAATAACAAAGATACAGTAAAAATTGGCTTCTATTAAATAAGGATTATGCTGAAAACTGTAAAGTGCAGACTGGAAACAAGGTTGCTAGAATGTTGGCAGTTTATCTCTGAGGCTCTTAAGGACATTTTACAATAAACATGAATGATGAATCCCTAGACATCCAAAAAAATAACCCTAGGAGATGAAGCACCAAAAGTCATGTGGGTCATGTTGGGGTAAGTTAGTACATCATCTCCCGAGGTCATAAATTTTTCATCATACAATCTTCGTTTAGGGCACACGATATCTTGTTGGAAAGGTATTGACAATGAGCTTCATTTAAGGGTCTCAATCAAATCCTTCGGCTATGATTGAGGTACCTTATCACGAAAAAACTTCGTTTAGGACTAAAAAAATAAAATTTACAATAACCAATTAATACATTCATGAAATAAAAAAACAACCATGAAAACACATAAAGTGAGTTTGTATATAATCACTAATTTAGGAGAATGTCTTCTCGATGTTGTCTAAACATCAACAAAAAATTATGGTGGGGTTTCTATATCTAGATCCAAAATGATGGAAATGGTGTAAAAAATGCTATGTGGGATACATCACCTTGAGTTAATTTGTTAAATCTATCCATGCATGTCTCAAGAGAGATACTCACTATTTGGGGTGGCTTACCAAGTTATGCCAAACAAGCTTAGTCATAGACTTTATGGAAACTTTTAAGCAATTATTCATTCATATAGAGAACTTAAYTGATTCTTTCTATAAGGAATATTYMATTAGTGGCCRCAAGAAGGAGATCCWAGAACAAGTCAATGTATGAAATTTCTACATGGCTGGAAGTGAMTCAGAGGGCMYTAGMAGAAGAGATGATGAYCAATACAYRTATAAAAAAAAATATCCTTCATTCCCCACACTCATCCTCCCCAAGGTAATTMCCCAAGGACAACTCCTACTCATCCCTTGAAAGTACATAGGTTGTCTCTAGAGAAAATGGCATACCACCTAAGATGTGGACTTTTCTATAATTGTGATGAAAAATATGCTATAGGTCATCAATGTAAAGAACACAAATTGTCCCAAATTGATATGACCACTCAATCCATGATCAAAGACATAAATACCAAAGGGACATCAGAGTTACAGGTTGAAGACACCAACACTCAAACTCGGTTGGATATCAAGACTCCATTCCCTCATGAAGAACCACTCATCTCGCTACATGCATTATTGGGAATTTTGACTCCACAAGACTTAAAAGTCATGAGATACATCAAGCACTAGAAATTTGTAGACCCAATTGATAGTGGAAACAATAACAATTTCATTCCCAAGAGAGTGGTAGTTGAAACCCATTGTTTTGTACACTCAATGCACAACTTTCAAAATCATATTCACTAATAGAGGTACAATTAAAGGTAGGGTTATATGTGAAAATATCAAACTAAAAATGGGAGACTATCAACTCAAAACCCATATATTTTCCATTGATATGGGTGGTTGTGATATAGTATTGGGGGTAGAATGGCTATGCACATTAGGATTAGTTACCATCGGTTTCACTAAAGAGGTTCATGTACACATCCTTCGAGGGATTCATGTAGGATATCCTAAAATAACCATCTCTCATTGTATGTAGAGGTTATTAAAGAAAGGCCACTCTAGCATCATTTCCCAATTTAATTCCATACATGTTATGTATAATCTGACACAAAAAATTCACCCACACTTGTAGTTGGTCCTCGAAAAACATCATTAGGTATTTGAGACACCAAATGTTTACCACCTTCTTGAGGAGAGACTGACCATGCCATTCCCTTTATTCAAAGAAGTCAACCACCAAATGCATTTGCTTGTTGACACCCTTTTGCACAAAACAATAAAATAGAAAATATCATTCAACAACTATTGGAGGCGGGGGTCTTACGTCCTAGGTATTACGTCCTTATGTCTACATGAACTGCAGTGACTTATGATCAATGTGTATGATTATCTCCTTCCCAAGAATGTAATGCCTCCAATTTGAAATGACAAAATGATTATCTATTTCCCGATAATGTAATGAGACATTGTTTATGGAAATGTCATGTTTGTGATGTTCTTTTGGCCCAACATTTGTTCCTATTCAAAGTAATAATAACACAACGATACCTAGAATCATANATGTATAATCTGACACAAAAAATTCACCCACACTTGTAGTTGGTCCTCGAAAAACATCATTAGGTATTTGAGACACCAAATGTTTTACCACCTTCTTGAGGAGAGACTGACCATGACATTCCCTTTATTCAAAGAAGTCAACCACCAAATGCATTTGCTTGTTGACACCCTTTTGCACAAAACAATAAAATATAAAATATCATTCAATAACTATTGGAGGTGGGGGTCTTACGTCCTAGTATCGACTGTTACTTGTCACTAGTGTTCATGTTGTTAAAGAAAAAGGGCACTTAGAATGTGTGTCTTGATTTTAGGTCTCTTTATAAGTTGATCAAGGAAAAATTACCCATCCCAGTTATTGATGATCTCCTAAATTAACTTAATGGAGAAACATTTTTCACTAAGCTTGATCTACATTCAAGACACCACCAAATTAGGATGAAAGAGACATGCATCCCTATGACAACCTTTAGAACACATGAAGGTCAATATGAGTTTCTAGTGATGCCTTTCACTCTTTGTAATGATCCATCCACTTTATAGAGCATCGCACAATATTTTCAAACCCTTCCTACGCAATTGTTGGTATTCTTCTATGATATCTTGATCTATGGTAAAACCCAAGAATAACAAATAGATAATGTTGATAAATCCTTGCAACTATTGAAAGACAACCAATTATTTGTGAAGTTGATCCAGATTTATGAGTGGAACGAAATGAAACCACAGATTTATAATATTAACACAGAGACACAGTGAATAATAACATAGATACAATAAAACTTGGAATCTATTAAATAATAAATATACTGAAAACTTTAAAATGCAGACTAGAAACAAGCTTGCTAGAATTGTGACAACTTATCTCTGAGAATAGAAGTGACGACTATGCTCATTCGCAAAGAGATGAGTACAATGCGGATCTGAAAGAATTTTTATAATAAACATGAATTCCAAAACCCTAGACATCCAAAAACCTAACCCTAGGAGATGAAGCTCCAAAAGTCATGTGGGCCCCCTTGAGGTAAGTTAGTACATCAACTTCTTAGGGTCGTAACTTTTGCATATGATCTCCGTTTAGGGCACACGATAGCTCATTGGAAAGGTATTGACGAGGAGATTCATTTAGGGGGATTGACGAGGAGATTCATTTAGGGGGATCAATAAACACATTTACTTATAATTACGGTGATTTATAATGAAAAAACATCGTTTAGACCCTCAAAATGGCCCTAAAAGTTCAAAAACCAAAAAACTACTATAAATAGTAAGTTGCCAAAAAACTGTTTTGAACGAGTTGGACAAGCAAGGTGGACACCAATAACATGCCATTTTGTAAAAATATGTATAATTGGGCCAATTTTAAATATAGATATAACTGACTTCACAAATTTGAGCAATACAATTTGTATTTCAAATGAAGCTAAATAACATAGATTATGAATATGTCTAACACATTGAGATTCATAATATAATATAGGTTGAACTACTTTTAAGAAGAACAAATCCATAACTTCACACACTCAACAAAATATTTAACATGAATAATTTTCTTTTAATAATAATCAATTAATACATTCCTCACATAACAAATCAGAAAAATATAT
>JZKD02S1390080.1:0-11344 GCA_000966675.3 Picea glauca
ACTAACTCCTAGAACATTGTAATTAAAATTAACTTAGTAACTAGGGACTACCCCCCTTGGCTTCCCTAGGAGTAAGCCTAGATGGAAGAAGTTCTTGTCAAGGTGACAGTGTGGGAAAGAACTTAGACATTGTGTCTCCGAGGGCACACTAAGTGAGCAAGACTTAGCTCACGTCTGCAAGTGTGCATAAGGGCGACAACAAGTACCAAATAGAATCACCCCACATTAGCAATATAGCACCATTTAATACCTCAAACTATTTGACAAGAATCTAGAGAAAAATAATCTCTAAATACTAGGAGCACTTTCAATAGAAATTACAAATGGAGGGGCATCTATTATATAGATTTTAGGCTCAACAACCTCCTCAATAAAATAATAATATCATGTTCAATACCCCAAGTCTAATCTAGGAATCCATAAAGTAACATATCCACCAACTGACTTGATTGTTTAAGTAAAAAAACATAATAAAATATGAATGGCCATACCACATGTACAAATCTCAATCAAAATGAGCTCCAAGAAAGGGGGGTGCCTCCTCAAAATAGGTAACTGAGCATGTCAAATTCTCCAAGGTTCTCTTAGATATCCTCAAGACAAGTCACCCTCCAACTAACTCCTCAAGCATGTGTCAACCAACTCCTAAAATAGTAGGTGAATCTTCCAAGGTGGATGTTCTATCAAAGGTGCAAGAGAATGTGTTCAAATTCCAAGTAAAACACCTCTAATGTGGAACATGTGGCTCCTCAAGGTGACACATCCATCTAAATAGGCATAAAATAATCATCAATTGTGGTCTTTAATGTGTAATCACCCTCTAAGTGTGTGAACAATGGGGAGTGCTCCACAAGGGGTTCAAATACACATCATAGAAAAGTGGAACATGTGTCAAACATCTCTCGATGAACTAGGGTGATCCAACTAGAGGGATCTAGCCATATTGAACCATGCCAAAATAAACATCTTGAATAACTAAAAACATGTGAACAAGGTCAAATATGATAAGCACTCCACATACATATGATATCAATCAAATCAAAGTGTTATCCATACATGCAATATAACACCATATTCTCAAAAACTCTTATCCACCAAGCCACCAAGAAATCACCACATTTCAAGACCATAGCCATGTCAATGAATATAACATAAAAATAAAAGGGGGAACATATGAAACACCCTTCCTAGATACAAATACATCCAATCGTCTCAGTGTAATGTTGAGATACACTCATGAAAATGCTCTAAAATCAACCATGGTATATAAGTGATCAAATAATGGATATCTTGATGTTCTATACGGGTCAAAAATAATTGTGTAACAACCACTCTCCTCTAGACATCGTGCACCCACCATTGAGAAGCAGTTAGAACAATCCATAAGGGAAGTTCTAGGGAAAGGGTGTGCATCCATAATAATTCCCCATGAATATGTCAATAACCTACACATATCATTTTCTAACATATGTCATGTGTGATGAAAATCATAGGTGAAACCTCATGAAACATGAGGGGTGAAAACTCTCTCCATCTAGGGGATGAGCTCTAGAATAGAGTGCATGAGAACTCTAGAATCTATGTCAATTCCCAATACAACTCAATAATAAAGAGATAAGATCTCATGGCATTGTGAGACTGTCACCTTGACAAAAAAATACATAAAGAACATGAAATCTAAATCCATGATGTCAAAAGTGGTTCTAAAAAAAGACATGAACCAAAATGTCAAAGGGAACATCAAATGAAATAACTACTCCAATTCTACTGGTCATACAAGATTTTCATTTTCTCATATACTAAATTACTATGGCACTCACTGACGTCTCAATAAAAACGCTTAAGAATTTTCCCATTAACCTAGAGCTATAATCTTTCTTCATCTAGGTGATTGAAGTAGAAGGAATTTGTGTCCACTACCTCTTCAATATTGGAAGGTCCAAGACATAAGAAATCGAGCTTTCCATGCTTTCTAACATACCCATTACCAACAAAAACTAAATTTGCTCTGATACCAAACTGTAGCATAGTTTCTTTCTAAATAAAAATAGATTAACAATGCCCCACACATAAAATACACCAAGGGGAAAAAAACCCATAATTCCTCATGCATTTACAACATGGTAAAAACCATGAATGCATGCATACCCAACAAACATAATAACATTCAAATTAACATTTACATAGTGGAATTAATCATGAAAATTTAACATAAAACTTATCTTTTAATGGTTGAACCAATTGGTTGCGTACAAGGGACGTTCTTCTCAACCATGTTAAATTTACAGTGACTTACATCACATACTTAGTCAAAAAATACTTTCAACCTCCAATAAAGATATAACATTAATCCAATAAACAACTAACATTCAACAGTAGTATATGAGAAAAAATAAAAATGACGAAGCAATATGAAACTTAGCAACATAAATAAATGAACAATAGAGAACATTCAACCATACATTTGACACACATATATATGGGAAATGACCTTGGAAAAACTCTGAAGGTAAAAGCAACCGAGGAGAGATTCTTTTATTGAGATCATAGGAAAAATTCCGAGTTTACAACAACAATATTTTTCAGCAAGAAATACATAGTACTTATCTATAGGAATGTGCCAACAATCCACTTCGATTTATGTGCCAAACAACGTTGAAAAATGTGCCAACCTATTGTACGGTTTGTACGGCTCTGTATAGTCAACACAACAACAAACACTTCCTTAAAAAATGTTCCCAAATATCTGTCGTATGGTCCTATTCTGTACAGACAAGCTACAACAATAAATGCACCCAAAAACTACCTCAAAATCTATGCAACACTTGCCTTGATTTTCATGCATAAAACAATTGTACAACCCTACTAAATCCATAGTGTACGACCTCCTTTAATGTTGTATGGACTAATATTAAATTTTGATCTCTTCTTGGTTTGTGTGCCTCCTATTCTCCTTGGGATGCATGCCAATCCTCCTTTGCTGCCCCTCTTTTCCTTTCAACTCAATCTCTCTTGGAAAATGTGTCTCTTCACTTTCCTTCTCGATCTCCCTTGAAAAGTGTGCCCCATCTCTCTCAATATCTGGTTTTATTTACTCATTGATGAGTAACTTTCCTAATACTAGATCTCAATGGCTGAGATTCAGTCTTTCTCCACAAGATCAATGAACATGACTTAATATTTCATTGAGTTCACTTAAATCACTTACGCGACCCAAAATTTATAAGGTCACTTTTACTCATTAAATAATAAAAGAACCTTCTTAACTTTATAAAATCACTTTATAATGCTAAGTCACTAGATAGAGACATTTGTTCGGTCACTTCTGCATGCTGGGCATCACCAATGCATAAGTATGTAACACACCCAAACCCCAAAATAGCATTTTAAGGAGTGAGGCATTAAAATTTCTTTATTCTTCTGCTATCTCTATACCTTTTCTCAAGGGCACCATCATTTTTGACTCATCAAGAGCTTTCCAATGATTACAACCATGCTTAATTTTGAGTTTGGGATCAAAGGTTATGGCCTTCTATGGTTTTTCAAACTCATAAGGTCGGTATCCAAAACACTGTCACCTGGAATCCACATGGAACTTCATCAATCATGCCCTCCAACATGTTGAGCACTCAACACACCCTAAAAGTTTTGTGGAATTTTTTCTTTTTGGGTACCACTTTGTCTTTTTGAGTTTAGTCAGTTGTGTAGGAATCAATGAGGTCATATATCGATTATGCTTTTTTTTCATCAATCATATTCGGGTTGGCTTGGGGTTATTGAATAAATTGAACTTTTATCCAAGAAAACCTGGCATTTTAACTAAGTATACACAACTAAAATTTTGAGCCACACACCTATTATCGACATCGATGCAATATGAGTAGTAAAATGACCACATAACAATGATAATCATTGATTGGCAATCACTGATGTATCATCGACATTGAAAAAATGGAAGAAATGGTGCGTTGATCGTTGATTATGTCTTGCGAAGAAGTTTTCTAAAAATCATCGATACACCGTCAGCATCAACGAAATACGAAAGGAAACACACTAACATGGGGCATAACCAACCTCTGATCACCAATCGTTGATACATTTTTCAGAGTCGGTGAAACCCGAAAGATCAAAATTACGAAACAATAACGATCAACAATCGTTGATTGTTGGTCACCAATACATCATTGGCGTCTGCATGATATGGTGTTGTAGTCAAGGTTGTATGTCTAAACAAAATCACCGATGCCGATTTTTTTTCCTGTAGAGGTCACAATCAACAATCACGTGTCTTTTCCACGTAAGTAATTTGTATGGCTTAGTATTTTCCCTGTGTGATATTTGTACATCCATGACGATATTTCCACGTCAGTATTGTATGACGGTCTTGGTCGGTATCAAAAATTTTTCCTAGATACACCAACAAAACAATGACAAATTTGACCCACCGACGTCGATGCGTTGATTGACTATCGGATGATTGCTAGAATAATGAGCTCCTCATCTTAGTTCAAACTTTCACCCACCGATACCAACGACCCCAGTTGATCTGCTATGCACCATATCTCCGATACCGATTATTCTAGTAAATACAAAAAGGGTTTGGTAATTCGATGGGACATCCCTAGTTGGGGTAATATATATTTATACGTCTTGATAAACAAACTTTTTACGCAACCAACACCATAACCCCGCACGTCGACCAATAGTCTAAATTTGAATTCACCGATAAAATACGAAGTAACTTGATCCCGCGTTGCATTTAATCCTAGGCATGATGAAGATTCTGTAATAGATTGCGCATATCACATTTTCACTCCTGAATTGAAGACTTGATGCGATCAGGTAAGTACACATTCTGTTTAAATTTTCAAGGATATACCCAAACACGTTTCATTCACAAATTGCATATTCCCTGAAGCATATGAAGGAGCAAGGGAGAGTGTTAAGGAGATTACAACCAGCTCTTTGATTTTGATTACCAGTAAGACCAGGTTAATTTCTTGCAAGCAAGAAGGTTAGCATTGTTTTTTAACATTTATGCACTTGCGATGGTGTCGATGACTCTTGTCGAAGTTGGTTGGCTACTCACTACAACATTCATTTCCTTTCTACAGGAAAATGCCTCCAAGAAAGATAAGGACCAGGTGCTCACCTAGAATGCCCAAAATGAAGGAAGCAGAGGTCAGTGAAGGGTCTAGACTGTGTTAGAAAAGTGGGTGTGTTCATTTAACCATAGACAATATAGCAATATTTTCACCCAACCATAAGTACAAATGCCACCCCCGAGAACCTTGACCTTGATAGAGAGAAGAATTATAGTAGCAGATCAATAGCCAACCAAGGCTAATGCACCAATCAAATATAACCAATATTGATCAGAAAGTCCAACCCAGAAAGGCCGAAATTATGGTTGCAGTAACTGCAGCTGCAACTGCTCCCCATACTTGCACACTACTAGATTTCTGCAGTGCGCACAAGTGGATTTCTACAGTTGCGAGATATCTGTCTCAAATGAGAACCAATGTCCTGTATTTATACTACTTTCTCTAAGCTATCTAGGTCGACTTCTCCTTCTGGAGGCTACAGACTCAATATAAATATTTTCTTTAGCCGACTTCTCTTCTAGGGTTATGTCCAAGTCTTTTAGGGTTTCTCTTGATTCCTGGAATATTCTAATCTTATCAAAGGTCACAAGTGGAGTTTAATACCTCCTGCAACTACCATAATATCAACACTCCCTCCTAGCTAGGGAGGTATAAAATTTAATGTTCTTGAGCACAAATATACCATTCAACTGCTAGCATCATTATAGCCACACATGCTATCTCATGATCAAATCATGAACACCATCATCATTATCCAACTGGATATTCTCACGACAATCAATACAATGTCATCTGATAGAACAAAAGTGTGTCTATCCATAGTAGTACACAACGATTATCCAGTGGTACACAACCAAAACAAGTAGCACACGACTACTTAATCAATGACACATAGTCACAAACAGTGGAACACATCCATCACAGTAGCATACATCTACTCTCCAGAGACATCCAGTCTGCATAGAAATCATATCATCTGATATCAACCTGCATAAAAAAATTATCATGATATAAATTGAGTCATATGGGCCATTCTTCCACTCACATCTGTGAGATCTGGAAGAGAATATTCCCTCATACAGTAAAAGAATCAACCATGGGCTATTTGGACTATTCTTCCCAAGCATGGAAGAATAACTATCCCTGATTTCTGAGCCTGGAACATTCACCTAACTGGGCCATTCCTCCAACACTAATCATAGTGCAACCTGGATAGAATGAGTCTTCCCTCGGGAATTCATGTCCTTGATTGTTGAACCTGGACCATTCACCTAACTAGGCCATTCCCCAAGCACTAAACGTAGTGCAACCTGGAGATAATGAGTCTTCCCTAGGGAATGACTATCTGGACCATTTCCTAAGGAAATGAATGTCCTGTACCAACCTCCAAAATGGACCATTCTTTGAAACTGCTCACAACTGTGAACTTCGAAAGAATGAATGCCTGATGAGGAGAACCATTCTACTTGAACACTACTGAGAGTGACTGCCAAGAATAATGACAGTCCGAGACCATTCCCCCACACTGGCCACAAGGGGAATCATTGTCTATGGTACATCAACAATCTATCAAACCATTTTTATTACGAAAATGACTGTCCGATCTGGACCATTTTCCGAACTTCCCATCCTGGATCATTTTCCAAACTGGAAAAGGACTGTCCATAAATCAATGATATATCAGTTCTCCCTCGCAACCTGGAGAGACATCTATTTCCTTTCAACCAAGGGATTTATCTCCACTACCCCCAACTTGTATCGTAAGTATGCAAACTTTATCCTAGATAGAGGCTTTGTCAAAATATCTGTTGTTTGCTCATCTGTGGAGATATAATGGAGCTTCACTTCTCCTTCTTGGACTTTATCTCAAATAAAGTAGTATTTGATATCAATGTTTTTCGACTGTTCATGAAACACTGGGTGTTCAGAAATCCATATACAACTCTAATTGTCACAGTATATTATGGTCGAATATGGAACCTGATCAAATAATCCAGAAATCATCTTTCTCAGCCATACTGCTTCTGTACATGCCTCACATGCTGTGATATAATCTTCTTCTATTGTGTTGAGTGTGACAGAATTATGTTTCCTACTTCCCCAAGATGTCGTAGCGGAGCCCAAGATGAAACACATCCCTGAAGTACTCCTTCTGTCTTTTGCACTCCCTGCCCAATATGAATCTGTGAATCCATGAAGTTGTTTATCACTAGATGAGGTATATATTAAACCATAGTTTAACGTCCCACAAATATATCTTAGAACATGATTTTCAACTATCCAATGCTCATGTCTGGGTTCCAACTGTAATTGACTTAGGGTGTTTACAACAAAGAAATATTTGGTCGAGTATTCAGTAAATACATCAATGACCCAATCAATTGCCGATATAGGGACGAGTCTACTAGATTTGAAACTGAGTATCTTACTTTCCTTGTATCTGTGGTCATAGGAGTGTCAATGGATTTTCAATCCATCATTCCAAACTTCTAAAGAATCTTCACTGCATACTTTCCTTGTCCAAGGAATACTTCGCCATGCTTCTTCCATACTTCTAGTCCCAATTAATAATGCATGAGACCGAGGTCTTTCATATCAAAATCAGAAGCTAGTTCCTTCTTACACTGGGTGATGAGAGATTCTTCACCTATCAAGAATAAATGATCGACATATAGTAGTAGAATCATAGGTGCATTGTTAATGACTTTGTAGTAGAGATTTGGATTTGCATGAGTCTTGAAGAAACCAAGTCTTCTTAAGTAGTTGTCTATTCTGGAATACCAATCTCTTGGAGCTTGTTTGAGTCCATACAGGGCTTTCTTTAATATGAAAACATGAGTGTATCTAGAGTTTACTTCAAATCCTTGAGGTTTTTCAATGTATATTTCTTCTTCGATTGATCCATTGAGAAAATATGTCTTTACATCCATCTGAAGTAAACTCCATCCCATGGAAGTAGGAAGAGATATAATGGCTCTAATAGAAGTATATCTGGCAACATGAGCAAATGTCTCGTCATAATATTCTCCCTCCTTCTGGGAGAACCCTATAGCTATGAACCTTGCTTTGTATTTGTCCATGCTTTCATCTATTGCATGTTTGATCTTATAGAACCATTTTGAAGTTACTACTCATTTTTCTTTGGGTCTAGGCACAATTTCCCATACATCATTTTTCATGATGGACTAGTGTTCTTCTGTCATGGCTTGTTTCCATTGTTTCTTCTAAGCTGCCTCTTCAAATGCGGTGGGTTCTTCATTTAGAATATTTGTCATACATGCTACATAGATGGAGAATCTTTTGGGATTTTTTCTTTTTTTGAAGGTGCCACTTGGGGATTTGAGTATTTTTGCTTCTTGTAGAGTAGCTTCAAGCCAAGCTAGATGTTTCTCGGTTTTGGGTACAATGAATAATTCAATAGGTTCACATGGTTTCATTAGATGATCAAGTTGTTCTGTTTCTTCATTCTGAATTTCTGTAAGACATGTGCTTTCTTCTTTAGGCTCTTCATACTCTTCTTCTTCTATAATTTCTTCTATGGATTTCTTGAAAGCCATATTTTCATTGAAGGTTATGTCTCTGCTGACTTCAACCTTATGTTTTTCTGGGATATAGATTTTGTAGGCTTTGGATGATTCACTGTATCCCACAAATATGCCTTGATTTCCTGAGGGTTCTAATTTCTTCCTTTTATCCTTGGGGATGTGATTGTAAACAGGGCATCCAAATATTCTTAAGTGTTCAACGTTAGGTTTCTTTGCTAAGAAATATTCTTTTGGAGTCATATCCTTCAATATACTGTGGGTGCTTCTGTTCTGAACATATATTGTTGTCATGGATGCTTCTCCCCACAAATGCATAGAAAAACCTGGATGTTCATTAGTGCCTTCATAGTTTCTTCAATAGATTTGTTCTTCCTTTTTGCTGCACCATTTTGTTGAGGATTATGAGGAACACTTAGCTCCCTCCTAAACCCTATCGACTTGCAAAAAGAAAAAAATTCCTTGGATGTGTATTCTACTCCATTATCTGTTCTCAAGGTCTTGATTTTCTTGTTTGTGAGCTTCTCTATCTCTGCTTTGAATTCTTGAAACTTGTTGAAAACTTTGTCCTTTGTCTTCAAGAGATATAACCATGTATTTCTTGAGTAATCATCTATGAAGATTACATAGTAAAGAGAACCTCCTAGATATTTGACTGGTGTCAGACCAAAAACATATGAATGTATTAGATCTAGGATTTCCTTAGATCTATTATTGCTTCTTGAGAATGGTTTCTTCATGTTCTTACCTATAACACATCCTTTGCAAATTCCTTCATGTGTAGATTATAGTTCTAGTATTCCTTCAACCATATTTTTTAGGAAAGGTAATGTTTGATAGTTGATATGAACATACCGTCTATGCCAAAGTTTATTGGGATTGAATTCATCATGTACAAGTGGTTCATCATTTCATTCTAGTAGTCTGTATAGTCTTCCTTCACAGATTCCAATAATTCTAGCGTTCTCTATGCTGGAGTCTCTAGACCAAGATAATACTTTTCCATCTATGAAGGCTATTATGTTTCCATTTTATTCTAGGAAATATATGGATACACGATTCTTTTCTAAACCAGGTACATATGAAACATTATTACATGTTTTCAATTTGACAAAATCTTGACCAATTCCTTCGACTAGATATGTGTTCTTATCTCCAAGTTCTACCTTGTAGGATGTCTTCTTTTCATTCAGATTAGAGAGTTTGTCATGGTCTCTTGTCATATGCTTGGAAGCGCCACTGTCAATCATCCACATTTCACCTTCAAGAGTTCCTATGAGAGATGAATAATGTATATGATATGTCTTTCATTTATGATTTCTATTGACTGATAACTGGTCAAACTTTGATTTTGACCCAAAATATCAAGCTTGACATTTTTTCCTTCTGAGAGTGCTAAGAGGTGCGCTGGCATAAGGTGCACTAGAATATCTTCTTCTTAAGTAAGGTGTCCCATCATAAGGTGTTGGGAAAGAGTTTTTATGGTTTTTGCAACTGCACCTGCTAGTAACCCTAGTGACAGTGCTTTAGTAACTGCACCTGCTAGAAACCCTAGAAAAAGTTCTTCAATGAGCTTGATAACCTTATGGATTAGCTTTCTTCCACTGGTTAGAATGAATGAAGGAGGTGTGGGCCCATAACCTATTAGAAAAGTGGGTGTGATCGTTTAACCATGGACAATATAGCAATATTGTCACCCAACCATAGGCACGAATTCCACCCTTGAGCACCTTGACCTTGATAGAGAGAAGAATTCCAATAGAAAATCAATAGCCAACCAAGGCTAATGCACCAAGAAAATATAACCAGGACTGACCAGAAATTACAACCCAGAAAGACCGAAATTATGGTTGCAGTAACTGCAACTGCAACAGCTCCCTATACTTGTGCACTACTAGATTTTTATGGTGCGCACAAGTGAATTTCTGTAGTTGTGAGATATCTGTCTCAAATGAGAACTTGTGTCCTATATTTATACTAATTTCTCTAAGTTGTATGGGCCAAATTCTTCTTTTGGAGGCTAAAGACTCAATATAAAATATTTTCTTTAGCCTACTTCTCTTCTAGGGTTATGTCCAAGTATTTTAGGGTTTATGTTGCTTCTTGGAATATTCTAATCTCATCAAAGGTCACAAGTGGAGGTTAATACCTCCCGCAACTACCATAATATCAACACACCGGACAATGAAAGAGAGATTGATTTTTCCTCAAAGGAGGAACCCGTTATATGCACATCTACCAAAAAGGAGTTTGCCTAGCCTCCGACGTTCAACGACACAGAGGCAAGATCTGGGTCCAAGGTGGTGCTCCCACATTGGAAAGATATGTTTAACATGATCAACGAATAATATTACCTAGATTTTATACCACACAGTGACCAAGATGTCAGAATGTTGGATGACCAGGTATTCCTAAACATCCCATGATCATTCCTACATATGGTGGCCAACCGAACCCTAGTTGTTTCCTGCATTGAAATCCTGGGATGGATAATTGACCACACAGATGCGATGATATGCATAATCAAAAATGAAAATGGCGAATGTGTTGGTGTCTTTCTTTAAAAAAAGGTCCAAAAATACTACAAACTCAGAGACCCAGAGGAAAGACTAAATACAGAGTTTGTTGTCAAATTTTATGAGTTCCATGACACTAGCAGGTTAATGGCTTCATGGTGGAAAGAAGACAAGAAATTCA
>JZKD02S1390102.1:0-11344 GCA_000966675.3 Picea glauca
GCTTGTTGTGTTTTATTGTATGATTCCTTGATCACATACATAGGTTTATATTGAGTTTATGCTATCGCTATCACTTTGGTTGGTTTGTGTTTTTTTGATCTTGACTGCACAAGAGAAATGGAGCGAAGCGGGAGCAACAAAGACTATAGGAAGCGATCATAAGGTATGTCCATGATTCTTGCCTCTTAGTAAATTCAATATTTAAAACTTAAGGAAAGCATCTTATTCTGTCTTGTTTTGTTCTAGATCCAGGTGGATCTAGGGAGATCGGTTTGTGTCCGCACTTACGGATTTATCCAATAACAAAATTGGCGACTCCACTGGGGATTGAATTGTTTCCTAGTTAGTCTAGTTTCTCTTTCTTTGATTGCTTGTTTTCTGGTCTCCGAGTCTGTGGGAGATCCATCAAGACTCTCTAGATTTGAAAGTTCACTCAAAATTTTTGTCCTTTTTCCAAATTTTGTGTTTAGAGACATTCTCGCACTGTACCCTTTAGTGGCCTGCGAGAATCATCTGAGTTCGTACTCTACTGTGTAATCCAGTGCGAGATGTTCGCACCCTACCTTTGTCTAGCCTGCGAACTCCACTGATGTTCTCATTGCACCATATAGCTAGGCTGCGAACCCATCTGAATTTTTTGTTTGGAATTAGGATGTCCATTTTTTGATGCCCAGTTTTGCTTTGAACAGCTGGATTAAACTCTTGGAGCCTATATTGATCTATTTACAGTCTTCTTGACATTCTTTGAGTTGCTTGTATCCATCTTTGCATTGTTTGGTTTTGAAGTATTAGTCTCTTTCTTTGAGTGTCTTTCAATTACAAAGCATGTGTTTTCTTTAGAATTGTTTAGGGAAAGATCAGATTTCTTCTGAATAGTTCACTTTAAAAGAGAATTTTTTAGTTTGGGTTTCTTGGTTTTAAGAAAGTTCATTATTGATTTTAGTGAAATTTTTGAAACAAAAATATTTAATTACTTGCTTTATATTAGATTGGGGGCATCCTTGCATTTGAAGTAGCGAAATTGCATGATTGATATTGATGAGTTTAATATATTTTGGGACATCGTGCATATGGGAATGATAAAAATTTTCTCCTTCTCGTAGCATAGCTTTCATCGAAATGAAAATATTGCATCTTCATATCTTTTAATAATTTTCGAATCATTCAAAACACCATATTGTCCATGCCATCTTCCTTTTGAGTAACAACAGCCATAAAATAAAGCACTTATAAAAATTGATTAGACATTTTTATCTTCTTGGTAGCAAACCTACATTAAATTAGTTGTAGGGCTTTGGAATAGGTGTGAAATATAACTTTCCAAAGTCGCAAACAAACATAGAATCTTGAGTTAGGGAGAGGTTAAATCCACTTATTACATTTTTTCCTGGGAAGCCCTTCTAACACAAGGGTCAAGCACTAGGTCGCATTGGTGTTGGCAGAGTTACTCACCCTTTTTGTTGACATCAGTGTAGAGATTGCACATATTATGGGGGTCACTCAGAGGTATACCCACAATGATGAGTGGAAGCCTTTTGAGTTGATTTCGGGCTAGATACCCTAACCTTGCGTGTGGATCACACTGTCGACTGTCCCCCCATGCTTTATTGTTGTTGGTGGTAACCTTAGTGGCCTATCTTTTTAGGTTCTTTACACGAGGTGACTATGGAGGGGAAAGTCTTCACGGTACCTGGAATTGACGTTGGCCAAACTCACTCGGGCTCCTTGGCTCCTTGGAGGGTATACCTCTATTTTATGCCTTTTGTTGATCTTGTATTGACAATAAAGGTCCCACCTCTATTTTCAATTTAAAATTGGCCTTGTCTTTTCTTGATGAAAAATGAATGTCATCTAAATTTAATCTTTGTCTAATATATTCCAGTGAAAATATTTTGGGAGTGAACAAAATAGGTAAAAGAAAAGGTTGAAGTTTATAACCATAGACTCTAATTTCAATGTAATTCTAAAAAATGTACGAGTCTCCTACTCTCTTGTCAAGACTCAGTTGTAATAAATTTTTACATTCTAGAAATATTCTAGGGGGGATTTCATCATGTATGACTTGGTAATATTTTGACATGAAATGGTCAATATATTTTGAGAATCCAACATTTAGATCCTTCTTTTTAAATATATAAGTCCGGTGAATTACTCAGACTAGATTACCAATTTTATCTTCAATCTTTAATCCAAGATGTAAAAAATGAATGGATTGGGAAAATAGAAATAGATAGACAAGGTATGATTGGTATCTGAAACCTCTGAAGGTTTCAAACTTTGAGAGTTGATGAGGGATTTGGTGAACAAAAAATTGGGCATAATTGAATTTGGTCAATGGTTTGATTTTAAACGGACAAATTGACATCATATTTTTTAACAAAAAATCATCCACCACAGGGACATTATATTTTCCCAAAATAATAGAAATCATAGAGACAATTTGTCTCAAGATTTTGAGAAACAAGCTAGACTTGAGAGCAACATTATTTGCAGGAACATCAATATTCTTGCATAAATATAATTGTAATAGGGAAACTCTATCCTCTAGTTTTAATTATTTGAAACATCTGGCCAATACAATCTTATTTAACATTTAACTCGTAGGGTTTAGTGGCCATATTAACATTTCACAAATAGATTGAAAAGTTATTTCAATGAGCACAGACCCAGCTTTGGAAATTATAGTTCTCTTGGAGGAAATGTAATTTGAGGTGCACCATAACATGAATTTGGGAAATTCATATACTTGTGGAAATATAATTTTTCTATGTTGGATTCCCAATCATGGTAATGGTCCACCGAATCTCTAAAATTTATGAATCGCTTTATGGTGTAATTCAAAAGAATCAAATGAAAGGAATGGGCTAAATATGTCTTTTTTCTTTGTCAACCAAATCCTCTTCTTCTACAAACAGTGGTTTTTTTTATTTCACCAACTTAGATGACTCCATTAAACAGATGAAGAAGGAAATAAAAATGAGATATTGCGAATTACCTGGGAAGAATATGCTTGAGGATATGATCAAGATGGAATGATGGAAAGAGTTGGTAAGTTGGACTGCGTTATCTACGTTTAAAATTCTTTGTAAATCCAAAAATAACCAACTAAATTTACCTTTACCCTTTTTAAGACGCAGTTGAATATGTGGATAATTTTAATTCATGAAGATTTAATTTAATTTGAATAAAAATCAAATTTTTAACTTTTACTGCTTGTTGTCATCATCAAGGACACACATCTACCCAATGTTGATTGCGTGAGGGTCATGTATGGTTATTCTAACCATAGGTTGGGAGGGGGGGAGTGCAATTAATGAATGCATGAAACATCACAGAGCCTTTAACTCTGGTTGAGTTTTTCCACCTCCTCCCCTTTGTTGAAACTCGAGCACACAGGGGGTGGGGGGATGGCAAATGATTGTGGAATATTGATTTAAAATGTCATATGCAAGATTATTCTAAAAATAAAACATGTACTTTATTAATATAAAGCCTTATAAAAACTATATAACAAAACTATAACTATATAAAATCAAATTATTATTAAAGTTTCTAATAAAGCTTAATAGTAATAATTTATTAACAAAACATAACACTAAAAATAATAAATATTTTGATAAAAATTAAATCAAAACTAATTTAAGCAACATGTGAAACTTGCAAAGATAAAATAAATAAAACTTCTATGATATTTTTAAAACTAAGCTAGCTCTTAAATTTATTTAAATATTGTTTACTAAGTATAAAATCCTTAAAAATTTAATAAAACCTAAGTACCTTATAAATTCAAACTTTATTTATAAATTCTAACAAATTTTAGATTTTGTTACAATACATGCAAGAACTCAAAACACTATGTCATCCCTTTCATAGGTCCTTCCATAAAGCAGTTGGCTCAAAGACGAGCCAAATCATAGTTGTGGGGGATTATTGGCACACAAAGTTTTGGGTTCAGTTTTGCACACATTTTTAATCAACGTTGTGTGTGCTCATTCCATATTTTTGCACACACCTAATAAAATGCATGAGTAACAACAATGAGTGAAAACCAAACCAATTTTTGATAGTGCACAACAAGCCTAAAATATTATTGAACACACATCAGTCCCAGTTTTTATGCACACCAGAAATAAAAAATATGCACGTGAGAATCAAGAAAGAATCATCAATAAATACTCCCAAAGTGATAGAAGAAGAAGAGTTCCATGAGATACATCCACAAGAAGATCTAAAAGCCTTTTGTAATCACTCTTTACAACCTATAGGAGAGACTAAAGAATCATGTACCACATTCAATGGAGAGCCACCATTAGAACCCGAGATCGAGGAGTTATTGACATGCATATCGTCAAATCCAGTATGCATCCAGGAGACAAACCCTCCGAAAGAAGATGATTTGTGTGGCATGATAGAGGGAGACATGCAGAGTGGTATAAATGAGGAAGTGAACCAAGAACATGAAGATTACATTGAACATTGGTTCCAGACAACAACAAGATTGAAGACAACAACGAGATTGAAGCACCACTCTCTTCTTCAACAACTCTTCACATCATCATTAAAGCAATTGGTTCTTCATATTCTGGTATACATTAAAGCTTATCTTTCAAACCCGTGTATGAATGTATTTCTACACCTGTTACACACATGGTTACATTGGAAATATTCTTACACGTGAAATTTAATTTCTTGTTTTTAGATAGGATAGAGTAAAAGTTGCATGTTAGTTAACCTAGTTCTAAATAAATGCAACATATTTTCATGTTTTTTTTCAAATAAATGAAATGAGATGAAGATACTATTGGTGATCTAATATCAAAAACCAAAACAACTTAAGATATTTCTTCTTCTTACTACATATAGATTTCTAACTATTAATAATAATAGTTGCTCATAAGCCTAATCTTTAAAATATTATGGAGATTTACAAAATCTTTAAGGTCTACATAATGATGCCCATAGGTAACTTGTACATCCTAGTTTCATATCAGAACTTGTTATTCAAGCATTCTTATCAAATAGTAGCAGGAGAGTGAATGAAACTTCTACTTCTGAGGGAACACAATCTTATATGGAGAAGATTAACTTGGGGACTAGAGACACCTTTAGGTCATTCTCTCATGGCCTCATCCACCACACATTAAGTAAGTTTGACCATGATATGTNTACACACATGGTTACATTGGAAATATTCTTACACGTGAAATTTAATTTCTTGTTTTTAGATAGGATAGAGTAAAAGTTGCATGTTAGTTAACCTAGTTCTAAATAAATGCAACATCTTTTCATGTTTTTTTTCAAATAAATGAAATGAGATGAAGATAATATTGGTGATCTAATATCAAAAACCAAAACAACTTAAGATATTTCTTCTTCTTACTACATACAGATTTCTGACTATTAATAATAATAGTTTCTCATAAGCCTAATCTTTAAAATATTATGGAGATTTACAAAATCTTTAAGGTCTACATAATGATGCCCATAGGTAACGTGTACATCCTAGTTTCATATCAGAACTTGTTATTCAAGCATTCTTATCAAATAGTAGCAGGAGAGTGAATGAAACTTCTACTTCTGAGGGAACACAATCTTATATGGAGAAGATTAACTTGGGGACTAGAGACACCTTTAGGTCATTCTCTCATGGCCTCATCCACCACACATTAAGTAAGTTTGACCATGATATGTATTTCGACTAATCTCGATACATAAGTCTATTTTTCATATGAACAATCTTTTATGGGCAATCTATAAAATATCTTCTAACTCAATACCAACCCATCCTATAAAAAGGTTTTCAAAGATGCTTTCCCATTCACCCATGCGAAAGAAATCTATAAATTTCATCTTAAGGGTAAAGATTGGGACAAGAGCCTTTGATGGAAAATGGGTGTAAGAGGCTAACCCGTCGGGATACTGAACAGGTCTACTGGCAACGGGTATCGGCCTATGGTATAACTAGGCAAACCCATCAGGGTACTGAACATGCTCATGGGCAATGGGGCATTCTACCTGGGAAGGATATTTCTTAGATGTCAAAATTACCCCATCGGAGTACTGAATAGGCTTGCTGGCAATGGGTTCTGAGTTTGATGTCTTTCATTATGCCTAATCTATATTTGTCTGTATGAACAATATACTTGTGTAAATCGTTAAGAAGAATCATGCATGGTTGAACAAAAGGCTAATGAACCTCATCTAATTTCCATTTGAGAATTTTTGTAAGATGGTCTTAAGACCCCATCATTCATACCGAGGATGTCATTGTCCTAGAGGTGGGACCCATAAATGTAGGAGCCTAATAAACTCAAATGCGAACTTTATCAATATCACTTGAATGACAAAGATTCTTTGAGAAATTAAACATGGATGATTGGTTTCCTATCGGTTTCTCATTTATTAAAGACCACGTATCTCCTCATGTTCTCTTGATTAAGGATAAGAGGAAAAATCCCCCATCATAATTTACATGGTTTCTTGAGCATGCAACTGTTAATGATTGATGAAATCATATGTAATAAGTAATTTAGAAATTTCCTTTATGCTTGTAATATTTTAAAATAAAATTCATTTCTGAATTTACAAGCATGAATACAGTTTAATTTTTGGTTGTTTCTTCAAGCATGGCATCAATGGATATTTCTTCTCTCGTAATAATAGTATTGGTTTAGTTATTTTAGATTTTTCTACTCCGGTATGACTGGTATAGGAACCAATAGGTTCCTCTACCAACAATACATAAATTTAAATCTTTTTCGAGGGTAATTTTTACAGGATATTTTCAGCAGTTCTCAGCTCTGGCATACTTCATTTATCTCCTTCAGTCAACATGCACCGGTTCCACATAGTCCACTTTCATCTTGCAGAAATTTTATGTGCTAATCAGAGTTTGCATGAGGACATGCAAACCAGCGGGTTTGGGGGTGAGAGAGAGAGAGATAAGGAATCTCAGAAGATCATCATTCATCAACTCTCTCCTAGATATCCATCAGTTCTCAGCCTTGCTCCACTTCATCTTCAGATTTCAGCAGTCTACATCATGATTTTGCGGACATTTTGTCTCGTTCTGCATAGTTTATGCTTCAACATGCATTAGAATTAAAAACAAGGGTAACTTGAGGTAAAACTAGTATAAATATTATTAATTTACTAAGAACTTGGAAAACATGATGCATAACCACTATTACCCACTTCACACTCCACTATGCATTATCACAACTACTCAGTAAACCCTCCATATCCACTCCACTTGTCGTAATGAACAATATACTCTGATGATAAGACCAAGTAATGAAAACTAAATATGTGGTATATAAATACAAAGCAACATCTATAGTGTCTTCTCTTCGTACATCATAAATCATTCTTAAGTCATGTCAAAGAGGATGAAGTAATTGTTGCCTATCCAAGAAAAGAACCACAAAGTAAATATTCGTCATAAAATTGATGTCCAAGTTCATACAACCACCATATGCACACCATTCACCATCACTCTGATACCTCATTCACTGATTGTCCTCCATTTTTATGATAGTTTTGTTTCTCTGTATGAAATCAATTTGTGGTAGTTTCCAAAGTTTTATTCCACAAGAACCAACACTTACACAAAAGAAATAATGTCACATAAATCTATAAGCAAAGTATCATAAGTTCTTCACCTTGTTTGCATGAGGACATGCAAATCCTTGGGTTTGGGGGTATGTTGAGCTCCAGTTTTGTCATACTTTCTGCCATACAAATACACTCATCATTACACCATCTCCCTGCATTTCGACAATAATATATCACTAATTACACCATAAACCTCCATTAACTCTTGTTATTTATCCTATGTGGTTAATACACAATTTTCCATATTTTTAGTGATTAAAAGGATGATTATACAATAGTTTTGTCAATGATGATTTAATCCTATGTTTCTATGTCCAAGCAACATGTTATGTATTGTTCAGGTTTCGATATCTGCATTTTCCATGTTCCGGTACCTGTATTGTTCCTGTTCCGGTACCCGCATTGCAGGTCATCCTGTACTCCAAGTCATATGTGTTGGATCATGTTGTCATTGATGCCAATGGTTTGTCATTAATGCCAATGGTTTGTCATTGATGCCAATGGTTTTATTATTTGGGAGTTTGTTGGATCATATGTCATTGATGTAAATAATTTGGTTTGATTGATGTCATTAATTGATGTCAAGTAATTGATTAATATGATTCCCTTGATGAGAATGATATATGTCCATGTGGAAACCAATAGATGCAAAGATGAATCATTATTTTCTTATCATGGTTAATAAGGTGCACAAATGGATGAACTCCAAAGTGATCCCCTTATGGTGAAAGCCCTCACAGGAAGATGCTTTACGAATTGATTTATCCTATGAGAATGGTTGGAGGACCCATGCTTGTATGTGGAATAATGAGATGAAGATTAATGAAGTTGTTTGTGAAACTATCCTAGATGGATAGTTCTTGACATGCCATTTCTGGTGGTATGTAGAATGTCACATAACTCCTCACAGTTTGAGAGTTATGGCCTTATGAAGTTGGAGGACCCCCATATGATGGCTTGAAGCCCCAAAATGTCAAAGAAGTAAAAGTTCTTGAAAAAGAAGATATCATTATTTAAATGATAAAGTAAAGTGACAAAATCAAGATGGATTATTTAAATGATAAAGTAAAGTGACAAAATAAAGAAGGAAAGTGGTTAACCCTAAAATAAGAAAAATAGGTTAAGTGACCTAGAAATGGGTTAAGTAACCTAAAAATGGGTTAAGTGACGTAGAAGATGAAAGTATAAATAAGAAGCTAGGATCTCTTGTAAAATGTACATTTGGTATGAATATTTTTTGTGGATCAATGGAGAGCTTCTTGTGGATATCCTTTGGAGTATTGATGGAGAGCTTCTTGTGAGAGAATCTTATTGGTGTGGATATCTTGAGCATGATTGACAATTTATTCTGAGGAAGAGAGCGAGAGGAGGATCTCATGGACGCATCAAAGTTTTGGTAATGTCATAGATCTTGAAGGAAAAAGTCTGGGCTTCATAGAAAACCCTATTTTATGATGCCCACGTGGGTTGTCTATGTATAGGGTGCATGTACACGCAAGCGAGCTATGTATAGGGTGAGTGTACATGTGGGCTAACTGTGTACAGGGAGCGTGGACTAAATAACCTCATGGAGATTTGTGTTTGAGCTGGTGCCAAGCTCTTGGATGATGAGGCAGGTTCCAGATCTGCATTCTATGGCCTTAGATCTATCACTAAGACACGGGTATGGTTACATTATTATCTTGATAGATGCTATTGTTTGATATGTTGTGAGTGCTTAGGGAATTCTTGGTATGGATTCTATGATGTGGCTCAGTTTGGTTGATTTGGTTGATAGAGTGAGCAACACTCTTGTGATTCAGTAGTGACATGATTTCTATGGTATACCATCTATTTATACATGATTGAGATAGCATTCATATTGATTTGATGTGGAGCATGAGCAAGCTATTGGAGAGCTTGGATGTGTTGTGACTAGTTCTGGGTCAGTTTGGACAGTGGAAGACAAAAGGATTCTAAGCATATGAAGAAAATAAAAACCCTAGTTTCTTAGAAGTAGACGCTTGTTGCATTATACACTGGTCACGTTCACATGTGGGTTGTAGTGAGCCAGGGCACGTTCACACACGGGCTACACTAATGACATGTCACATACCTGTTGACAGATTGATATCTGTTGAGGATTGTTGCCTCATATCAGTTGGTGCTGAGGATGTAAGCTAAGTCTGGCATATAGAGCTGGTGCTCTTGTAGAGTTGTACTCTATTCAGTTGTTGTTGATAAACCCCAAGGATTGTAGTCTGTAATAAAAAGAAAATTGTACATACATCTTGTGTTCTTTGTNAGGTTAAGTGACCTAGAAATGGGTTAAGTAACCTAAAAATGGGTTAAGTGACGTAGAAGATGAAAGTATAAATAAGAAGCTAGGATCTCTTGTAAAATGTACATTTGGTATGAATCCTTTTTGTGGATCAATGGAGAGCTTCTTGTGGATATCCTTTGGAGTATTGATGGAGAGCTTCTTGTGAGAGAATCTTATTGTTGTGGATATCTTGAGCATGATTGACGATTTATTCTGAGGAAGAGAGCGAGAGGAGGATCTCATGGATGCATCAAAGTTTCGGCAATGTCAGAGATCTTGAAGGAAAAAGTCTGGGATTCACAGAAACCCTATTTTATGATGCCCACGTGGGCTGTCTATGTATAGGTTTCATGTACACGCAGGCGGGCTATGTATAGGGTGAGTGTACACGTGGGCTAACTGTGTACAGGGAGCATGGACTAAATAACCTCATGGAGATTTGTGTTTGAGCTGGTGCCAAGCTCTTGGATGATGAGGCAGGTTCCAGATCTGCATTATATGGCCTTAGATCTATCACTAAGACACTGGTATGGTTATATTATTATCTTGATAGATGCTATTGTTTGATATGTTGTGAATGCTTAGGGAATTCTTGGTATGGATTATATGATGTGGCTCAGTTTGGTTGATTTGGTTGATAGAGTGAGAAAAACTCTTGTGATTCAGTAGTGACATGATTTCTATGGTATAACATCTATTTATACATGATTGAGATAGCATTCATATTGATTTGATGTGGAGCATGAGCAAGCTATTGGAGAGATTGGATGTGTTGTGACTGGTTCTAGGTCAGTTTGGACAGTGGAAGACAAAAGGATTCTAAGCATATGAAGAAAAGAAAAACCCTAGTTGCTTAGAAGTAGACGCTTGTTGCATTATACACTGGTCGTGTTCACACGCGGGTCGTAGTGAGCCAGGGCACGTTCACACGTGGGCTACACTATTGACATGTCATGTACCTGTTGACAGATTGATATCTGTTGAGGATTGTTGCCTCATATCAGTTGGTGCTGAGGATTTAAGTTGAGTCTTGCATATAGAGCTGATGCTCTTGTAGAGTTGTACTCTATTCAGTTGTTGTTGATAAACCCCAAGGATTGTAGTCCGTAATAAAAAGAAAATTGTACATACATCTTGTGTTCTTTGTGTCCATTGTGATAATGACTTGTTGATGATATATTGCTGATATATGTTGCTGATATGTACCTACATCTAACTGGTTATAAATGGCAGCAATGGGTAATGAATAAATGTTGAATGCGAATTAATGAGATTTTGTGAAAGAGGGAAGTTTTGGGAAAAAGATCCCCACGCTCATTCACCCCCCCTCTAAGTGTGGTAGGTGTGTCCAAAAATTGGTATCAGAGTGGGCCTTCACTACAAGCCTTAACAAGCTTGAAGGAGATCCATAGACACACAAATGGATGA
>JZKD02S1390113.1:0-11344 GCA_000966675.3 Picea glauca
TTTTGCTATGTTTTTGTTTTCTACTATAGTCGTTGTGATGTCTTCTATATATATCGCATTGTTATAATTCACAATATTTTAAAAAACAAATTAAATTGTTCAGTGTGTGTTGTTGTATGGAACGCACCGGTGTGTTTTATGTAATAAATGCACCAGTGTGTTTTATGTAATAAATGCACCGGTGCTTTGTATATAAAAAGTGCACCGATTACAACGATTTTTTTTCGCTAAAAATTATGTAATTTATTTAGATTTAAATATATTTAATAATTTTTGTATTGTATGGTACGGGTTGTATATTGATAAAAATATGAGTGAGAAGATTTCAAATAAGAAAAGTTACGGTTGTCACAATGATGACACATCCGAAAAAACAAAAAAATGCAGGTTCTCTATAAATTCTATACAATTAATATGGTTGAACTATATGTAATTTTAACTAATATGTATTGGTTAGTGTGTGTCATGCATGGCCACAAAATGAGGAATCTCGATAACGTTATTTATGATCTAAGTGCAGAAGAGCGTAAAAGCTTGATGGAAAAATTGTAGAGGGATGAATCAGGTGAATGAAAAAATATTGTTCAATATGCTTTTGTTTTTAATTTTCATTAATAATATACTTAGGAATATTACATGGCATGTTTCAAACAATCTATTAATTCACATATGTTTAATGTTCTGCAGGAACCAACAACAAGGGAACAAAATGTCATCATAACAAAACAAAATTAATTAATATAGAAGATGTAAATGATGATGAATTGGTCCTTAGCTCATCTGGAGTGGTGTTGGAGATTAATCAAAGGGGGGGAAACTTTTACATAACTATGAGGGATATAATGGAATGAACCTATAGACGTACTTTCCACTTACAATATAGAAATCAATCCAATGATTCCAAAAACCGGGTTATATTTAAACTACAGGTAGCATTTCCAGAGCAATCGTCAATGATACTTGTCAGAATTGCAATAGAAAAAACATACAACAACAAAAAAGAATCATTTAAAGTAATATACCTAAAAACAATTTTTTAGAATATATATATATATATAGATAGATAGATAGATAGATAGATAGATAGATAGATATTACAAAGTATTCATTTATTAATATATCAATTTTTTGATATTTAGTTTTCATATATCAATATAAAAATACTTTATTGCCATATTATTTTTTTAGGAAAATTATGAAAATTCCAGAGGACCATCGAGCTAATATCCAAAATATGCCAGTAGGAATGTCCAAAAAAGTGTACAAGGAGATGGTCAATAAATTGGACATAATTGCATTGCAGGAGGAGCTATCTCAACAACAACGTGCTTCAAATGTATGTAATTATTGAATTTTTCTATTGGGTACAAATAATTAAGTATACATTAAATATTGATTTTCAAATATTCTCTTACAGAAAAGAAAACAAAATGGAACTCATTTTGCACATAAAATTGGATGACAAGGAAGAAAAGGGTTGATAGCAAAGTTTGTGAGTAATTGTTATTTCCTTATAACAACTTAAGATTTTTTTTGTATATTTTAAATTGTTTTGCAATATCAGATGTGATTCTTCTCATCTGAATATTGAAAACCAGATTCTTCTCTTCTCATCAGATGTGACAAGCCAACAATCTAGAAGCCAGAATATTGAAAACCGGAAAACCGCGTAGATCTAGGGGGAGGCCACTTCACACAGAAGTTAGACGTGATCTTACCAGGAATACGGCGAGGTCGGGGCCTCGTTTACCTCAGAACCTCTTTTGAGGCCAGGAAAGGAATATAGTCAGCAACCAATGTTGATTTTTTCAAGGGCATAAGATGTTCCAATGCTGATTTTTTCGAGCTGTAACAAGCCTCAGACTATCAAGCAATCTGTGACCAACTATTGATGCAACTATTGACCACGCAAATGGAAGGAAATTGTGCATGTTAAGACATAAATCTATTCTAGAATTGAATGCAACTATTGACCACGCAAATGGATGGATGCTCTCTTTAGTGTTAGTTATAACCTCAACAACATATGACGAGCTGGCCAGCTTTACCAGGGGTTAGGATTTTTTTCTGACTTCTTGATTTGGTGGTTTTGTTTTATCTTTATATCTTGTTCTTGTTTTGTCTACTATGTTTCTTGTTTCTTGCACAGCTTCTTGTTTTGTCATGGTATCAAACTGTCAGAGGTAAGAATCTTCACAGAGCATGGAGAGCAGTCTGCAGTCTGCTAAAGGAGCGTTGAAGACATCACAGCACAAGGAGGCAACCCTGCAGAAGGAGAGCCAAAGACGAAACATCTAAGAATGCGAGGAATCATTTCTTCAGGAGGAAGATGTGGAAGTAGCAGAGGAGAAGCTACAATAGTCGTTAGATCGGCTGTGGGAAAAGATCTGGGTCATCAGATCAAGCCCAGATAGGACGAGGAGCACGTAGAGGAGACAAACATATCTCAGTCGTTAGATAATGGTACGAGCAACAATAGCCATCAAATCATTTAAATATTAAGTCATGACCGTCAGATCTCATTGAAGACAGATCGACAGTGGAGAGCAATTGCAAAAATCGTAAAGGAAATTAAAGAGGGTGCAAGTTCAAACTCAGCAATCCCTCGGGATCATTTATCTTGCTAGATCAATAGATCAACTTTGGATATCGATCACACTATGGATGAGCATCTTTGCATTGCGGAGATCGGGAAGGAAATTAACGTGCGAGCAAGTTCAAGCTCCGCAATCATTCGTGGTCGTTGATCGGAATGAGCCATTTAAACACGACCATAGATATTACAAGGTGAGATAAGAACCCAAAGGTTAAGACAAGGTCACAGCTCCCGGTCACATGTAGAGAAGACAGAGTGAACTTCATGCAAGGGTTATCTCCCGAAGTTCCGAAGCCTAGAACAAATCTCGTCCGTTGATTCAAGCAAAGGACACGTGTCAGCAGATCATGCAGTCCGAAGGTATAGCACTCCGTAGGAATTTGGTCGAGAAGGTGTCTAGGTTCACGAAGCCCCAGAGAGCCGAAGTAACTCTAGACCATTGGATCTAGGGGGCATGTGCCAGACGATCACTATATTTGGCGATCTCGTACTCTGGAGGATAGTTGGTATTGTGCATTGAAAAGGCCCAAATCCCCGAACTCTCGAAGAGGATCAAGACCATTGATTTCAGTGGACGTGTGGCGTTAGATCCAGAGGTCCGAAGCACTAGAACTCTGGAAGAACAAAGGTTTCCTGACTCACGAAATCCCCAAGCTCCGAAGAACCGGAGTAGATTCAGGTCATTGATCACGTTGGACATGTGGAATCCATTCAGTATTTCGACGATCTGACACTCCAGAAGAACTATGAAGCAGTGAAGGAAAGTGCCCTGAAGGTCGAAGCCCAAAGTGGATCCTGACCACTCATTCAAGAAGACATTTGGACCATTGGTTAAAATCTTACATCACTCTAGAGATTCGACACTACAGAGGTTAGTGCGATTCAGCAGACGGAAACTCCCGAAGGCCGAAGTTCCGGAGAATATCTTGGTGGTTGGTTAGCAGAGGTCTAAGGTTTGTTCGATCTGCACTTCATGAGTATTGAGATTTAGAATGGTGGAAGGCTCTAAAGCCTAGAGTCCCAAAGTAATTGTTGTTCGTTGATCTCAGATCAACGAGGACCGTTGATCTTTGCTCATGTTTAGGACTTCGCCAGTTCGCCAATTCAAAGGATCTGAGGTTTCAAAACACCCGAAGCCCTAGAGCCCTGAAGCCCTGGAGCACCTGATTCTTAGCCCTTGGTCATATGAGGGCTTAACGTAAAAAACAAACATCGTTTAAAAGAATGACCCAGAGCGCCTAGTTTTCACCATTAAAGGGTTATAGTCGATAAAGAATCAGACTCTGTAAGATCTTGTGCCTAATTTTGATTTATAAAAGGTAAAGAAGTGGTATGGCCCGCGTTTTTCAGACCGAAGTCATGTAGAGAACTTTGCGTACCTGATTTTACGCGTAGGAAACAGAAACATGGCCTGTCAACCTACATCAAGCAGTATCAATGGTAATTATTTTTCCCTGTTGTCTGTTTTGAATTTTTTTTACAAAAATGGTGACCTCCAACAATTTAGGACCAATGCAAGGGCCAATTCTTCATGGAAAGAACTATGAATTTTGGTCTCTCAGAATGAGATCCTTCTTACAAGCACACGATTGTTGGGATCCAGTGGATCTTGGATATGTGGAACCAAATCCAACAGATCTAGCTGCTATGAATAATAAAGAGAGAATTTCTCAGGCAGAACAAAGGAAAAGAGAGAATAAGGCCAAATCTTGGATTCAAAACTCAATGGATGACTCAATTTTCTCAAAATCACAGGCGTTCTTACCTCAAAATAGACCTGGGACATTCTCGGTACAACCTAATTCAATGAATGTGTAGCACTAGATCCAGAGTTCTGGAGCACCAACACTCTGAAAGAACTAAGGTTTGTTGACTCGCGAACTCCCGAAGCTCTGAAGAGTCGAAGTAGATCTAGGCCGTTGATCACGCTGGACACGTGGAATCCATTCAGTATTTCTATGATCTGACACTCCAGAAGAACTGTGAAGCAGTGACGAAAAGTACCCCAAAGGCCGAAGCCAGAAGTGGATCATGACCACTCATTTAATAAGACATTTGGACCGTTGGATAAAATCTTACGTCACTTTGGAGATTACGTCACTCTGGAGATTTGACACTACAGAGGTTAGCGCGAGTCAGAGGCCAGAGTTCCGGAGAATATCTTGGTGGTTGGTTAGCAGAGGTCTGAGGGTCGTTCGATCTGCACTTCGTGAGTATTGAGATTTAGAATGGTGGAAGGATCTGAAACATGATCATGTTCCCGATTTGAAACATAATATGTTAAGTGTAGGCCAACTAGTTGAAAATGGATATAAGGTACTTTTTGATGAAGCATCATGTAGGATATATGACAAATCTCCCAGCAGAAAATTGATTTCTGAAAGCCACATGACTAGGAATAGAATGTTTTCCTTGACCCTTAGAACTACAAATTTGACCAAATCTTATGCACAAAGTGCATCCACCCCCAATGAAACTATGATTTGGCATGCAATATTTGGACATCTACCCTTTTAGATTCTAAGTCTTCTACAGAAGCACTCCATGGTTAAAGGTCTACATATCTTCAAAGAGAAAAATCCCCCATGTGAGTCTTGCATTCTTGGGAAACATAAAAGAAAAAGATTTCCATAGTCCTCCACTCAAGCCAAACAACACTTAGATTTGGTTCACATTGACCTTTGTGGACCAATGTAAACAAAGACAATAGGTGGTAGATTTTATTTTCTAACATTTATTGATGACTTTAGTAGGAAAATATGGATTTATTTCCTCAGACACAAGTCTGAAACCTTTGCAAAGTTCAAGGAGTTCAAGGTTGAAGCTGAAAAACAGAGTGGGAAATATGTGAAGATTCTCAGGTCAGATGGAGGAGGAGAAAAATGTTCAGCAGAATTTTCAAATTTCTGCAAATCACAGGCATAATCATGCAAACCATAGCCAGGTATACTCCACAGCAAAATGGAGTGGCTGAGAGGAAAAATCAGACTATAATGAACATGGCCAGGAGCCTTTTCAAAGAGAAATGTTTGTCAAATTTATTTTGGGTTGAATTTGTAGCATGTTTAGTTTATCTTCTGAATAGATCCCCAACCACCAGTGTCAAGATGAAGGCCCCTCGAGAAGCATGGAGTGGGACAAAACTGAATGTTTCTCATCTTAGGACTTTTGGATGCATTGCATTCACTCACATACATTTTGAAATGAGTAAGAAACTTGATGATCGAAGTGAGAAATGCATTTGGTTGGCTACAGTGAGACATCCAAAGCCTACATACTCTACAATCCAATTTCAAGGAAACTCATTCTCATTAGAGATATCAAATTTCTTGAAAATCAGTTCTGGAGTGATTCTGAAAATTGTCCTATGGACAGTCAAAATCCATTGTTGCCACTTCCTGAAAACACAAAAAATTTAGGACAACAAACACATCATCCTGTCCTTCCAAGATTGCAGGTACAAGGACAGCCTGAAAGTTCACAAGACAACTCTTCTTCAAGTAGAAATTCATCCTATGAACTTCAAAATCAGAGAACTCGAAGCTTGAGAGAAATCCATTAGCAGTTGGATGATATTGATCAACACAATMTTTTTGCATTAATGTCATGTCAATCTACATCTTTTAAAGAGGCAACTAAAGAGCCACATTGGGTTTAAGCCATGAACCAAGAAATTGACTCTATTGAGAAGAACAAGAMATGGGATCTTGTTGATCTGCCCARACATAAGACAAGTATTGGTGTCAAGTGGGTTTACAAAACTAAACTYRATGAAAAGGGGCAGATTGAAAAACACAAAGCAAGACTTGTTGCCAAAGGATTCTCACGGCAACCATGCATTGATTATGGTGAAGCTTTTGCTCCAGTAGCAAGGTTGGACACTATAAGAACTCTCTTAGGCATAACATCTCAACACAAATGGAAAGTATACCAAATGGATGTCAAGTCATCTTTCCTAAATGGTGTCTTAGAAGAAGAGGTCTATGTAGATCATCCACCTGGATTTGGAGTCAAAGAGAAACCAACTAAAGTGTATCGGTTGAAAAAATCCTTGGCTGGCTTAAAGCAAGCTCCAAGAGCTTGGTACAACAGAATTGATACTTATCTAATCAAGAGTGGTTTTAGCAAAAGCCAAAATGAGCCAAATCTATACAGAATAGAAAGGTAAAATTCAGATTGTTTGTCTATATATTGATGACATGATATATACTGGAAATCTTGAGTTAACCAGTTTTAAACATGCCATGCAATCTGAGTTTGAGATGACATGTCTTGGCATAATGAAATATTTTTTGGGCATTGAAGTTGACCAATCAACCAAAGGATTTTTTGTTTGTCGGCAAAAGTATGCAGCAGACATCATCAAAAGTTTCTGCATGGAGGACTACAATCCAACAGAAATCGCACTCCCTTTCACTTCATATGCAAGCTAGTCAATATTGGTGAAATTGCACTTCAATTTTGTGGTTCACAAGATCAACTCGTAGACATATTTACAAAGCCATTGGGAAAAACCATTTTTTATTTTCAGAGACAACACTTGGGTATTATCAGTGCTGATGTTTGTAACTATTGAGTTTAAGAGGGAGTGTTAGTTATAACCTCAACAGCTTATGACTATACACTGCCAATTGTTCTGGCCAAATGTACCAGTCGTTAGGATTTAGTTCTAACTTCTTTATTTGGTGGTTTTTTTTCTCTGTATATATTTAGTCTATCATCTAATACAATGGCACACTCCACACATTCTTGTTCATGTTCTGTCTACTATGTTTCTTGTTTCTTGCACAACTTCTTGTTTTGTCATTTAGCTTATGGGTACATCGAACCCAATAGAACCAATATGATTGTTCCTTCATTTCCCTTTCTCTTGGGGGAGAGGCACATGTGTTGATTGTTCCATATTTAGCATCCACTGCTCAATGGTTGTATGTGATGCCCCACTGCTCCATGTCAAATCTAGCAGTCAAATCATTCTAGGCTTTTCTCTTTGTTAGTATTTGATTTGTAGATTTTGAAACCCAACCAAATCGTTCTAGCCTAAATTTGAAACGACGGTCATCTCTGAAATCAATCTAGTTCTTGCAATCTTTGTTGGATCAAACTCTTCTGATGTAAGTCTCCTAGAAACGAGTAGTGTATCAGTCCATTTCTTGATTGGGATAAGAGTATCCTGCACAATAGATAATTTTTTGTACCCATAATCATTTTCCACGGAACAATGGAGACTTTTCATGTACTATCTTTCTTGAACACTATGTTGTCCATCAAATGTTATTCTCTTCATATTTTGGGTTATATGTTGTAGAAGGTTTGATTCACCTATCAAAACAAATTGTTGAAATAATACCCAAGTATAGCATGCATCATGAATAGTTTTTTTGATATCTAAGATTCACCATATAAAAGCTTATCATAGAGTTGAACATTTAACCATCTACCTGATGCAAAAAATTCTCCTATTATATAACCCCATGCAAGGGAAGAGCAACTTCTTTCATAGATTTTAAAGATTATGTACGTTGAGTTACACCTACTCGAGAGGGAAGACCCTTAGCTTCTTCAATATTCATTAAAATAACTCTCAATTCATCTGTAATTCATTCAGATATATCAAGCAGATCCATATGCTCTATATATCTGGTCACAAGTTTTGGAAATTAGGAAAGTGATCTCTTTTGCAAACAATCTTCCCTCCAAGAATGGGTTCAAGAGCACATCATCCTTGCTTACAAGAAGTGTTATTTGACACAGTCAAATCCAAGAGCCCATACAACTCCAGAATCAAGGTATACCTGCAAATAGTTTTATTGTAAGTTTGCTTGTATTTTTTCGTAAATAGGTACATTCTCAATAGAAGTCAACACCCTTGATTTGTTGTCTACATAGTTGAGTTTGCATTTTTTTACTCTCATTCTGAAAGGGTGAAGTTGCAAGAAACCCTGAGAATTTTGTCTTTAAGTGGATCGATTTGAGGAATTATTAGAGATATTGAACACTCTAATACTTTATTTTGTGGAGAGTCAAGTCACCACTGACAAAACCAGTTTGCAAAATGTTGTAACATGCTTGCAAGTGATGCAAGCTAAAGAAGCATTGTTGCAAACTCAAACTCGTCTTCTTCACGATGCACTTGAGCGACAAAATCTGCGACAACACTTTGAACCAGTCCTTGTTCAGAACCCTCTTTTTAAAGATGATGAAGATGATGTTATTGATTCAGACCAACATCCAGTGCATGAGTAGCTTAGTAAGATAGCTCCAGATTCAAGTACAGATCAACTTCCTCTTTCCAAGAATACCATCAAACCTTGTGAATAAATAAGGAACAACAAACACAAAACCAATATCGAATATGAAAAGGATGTCACCTTTCATAATCCAGATTACACCAAATTGATCCAGTTCCAAAGTGTTGGATTGTTGTAAGAAATTTCACATTCCCCTACTCCAATTCAAGAGCAAACTCTGATGTGCCAACATTTTCAACGAGTTGGCCATGTTGAATATCAATGCTTCAATCTTCATCCTTGTGAGAATTGTGGACAACGTAATCATTTTTCAGATAGGTGTTTCAAACACAAGACAACTACGAGAGTAAAGAGCCATTATGGGTGGATCACTTCTTGGAGATCATCATCAATAATCAAGAAGATATCTCAGTCATACCAACGAATTCACTCTTAAGTATTGAGTAATCTTACAGTGAAATGATTTGCATCTTCTCACCTTGTCCCTAACAAGGGGAACAACATCAACGATTGACAATCAGACTTCCAGTTTCAAAACCCTATTAGTCGAGTAGTGACAAGTGAGTGTGACAAGCAAGCGTGATTGGTTTGTGGTTTCCCTTAAACCACCACTTAGTAAAAGACTTTCAACTTTTGCTAGACAACATTTTATAGTCATCTTTAAAACAAAATTCGAGAGCACTTCCAAATAGCAAAAGATATCAACTTCCAGCTTCTAGCTAACTTAGGAAATGTTTCGGGAACCATTGAGCATAGAGCAGGGTTCCATAGTTTGTGGTCATCCTTAAACCACCATATCGGTTTGTGGTCTTCTTTAAACCACCATTTCCATTCGATTTGTGGTCATCTCAAAACCACTTGATTCAGAGAGAACATTCAACCATCAATAGTTGCACACTTCCATATTTCAACTGTCCATTTTCAGATATCAGCTCTCACCTTGAACTCACATACACCCCTTCAGATTAAGGGGGGAATGTTGGAAACATAATCCGTTAAGCGTTACTCGGAGAAGGAATATGAAAGGTCACTAGACATGAATCGTCAATAGGAGTCCATGAGACCTTAAAAGTCGAATCCATATATATATATATATATATATAAATCACTTCACACTTATCTTATCTCGGGTTCCAACAAAGATTTTAGTGGTTTGATATATTTTTTAGTTACAATTTTAATAATTATATTATATTTATTTTCTTTTTCATTTTCACAAAAAATTAAAACATTTTTTTAATGGAATAATCTATATGCATTTTATTTAGAGGACATTATTTGAAAACTAAATTGTATTTGTCTATCTCGGTCAACCATCTAATAAATGCACATGAAATTTAAATTAAAATGGCTTATGTATGAAGTTGGTCAAATACGTATGAACTTCAAATTAAAATGGTTTATGTATGAAGTTGGTCTTTTATGAAATCTACAGATGGACTTATTTGGATAAGGGTGGTGAACTTGCAAGCCACATAATTATGGGTGATACTCAAATTTGTAAATTATGATCTTAAAATAATTTGATAAGTAACAGTTTGTTTTATATTTACTATGACTATGTTAAAGGGTTTTCTAATGATAATTAACTAGTGGGGAGCACTAACAAAGAAACAGTGTTGGTTAGTTGTTCTACGAAATGATTTTTGTCGCCAAAACTCGGCAATATAAATTTACACGAATCACTATTTTTTGTTGTTCAAAATCCATTTCTGAATGCAGAAATGGATTCGGCATGTTGAAAAATTCTCAGGGCACTCGAATTCTACAGAAATAATCACTTAAATTTACGAATCCAACAATTTCTTGTCGGATTTCGAGCAAATATCCCTGGAAAAAATCTTCATTTCATAGAATATTTAGCCTACGACACAAAGAAACTGCCTCAGTTGACCATCTATTGAGTTCGTACAATCAAAGCATTTCTTTTCATAATGTTGAATTCATTTAAGATTCAAAATACAATTTAAACAATAAAAAATCACAAATTCACATAAATTTATTTTATGAGATTCACAAGAAAAAGTGTGTGTGTATATATATATATATATATATATATATATATATATATATATATATATATATATATATATATATATATATATACAAAACAATGCAAAAGTCAACCAAAGTGTTAGGCAGTGGAAGCAAAAATGTGTTAGGCAGTTGAAGCAAAAACGTAACAAGATTATAATAGCAAAGAATATAAAACCAAGAATAAACCGAGAACGTCAATCACACAATTGATACAATGGTTTATGTGGAAACTTAATACGGTAAAAAACCACGAAGCAATGATAATCAGTATTCTTATTATTCGAGGGATAATTACAATAGCCAACCCAGGCATACAACCATCCTCTCCTCTCTAGGCACACACCGCACTCCACAATATTGTGTCTTGCTCACACACACTCACTACACTCTACATTGCACTCTCACCTCTATGGGTATGCTTGTATATATAGCATCTCTCAAACAATTAAACAAATTGATT
>JZKD02S1390124.1:1142-11344 GCA_000966675.3 Picea glauca
GTGAATCAGTTGTATGTACAATTTTCACTTTTATCTCTTTAACACAGATTACTTCTTTAATGCAAATTAAAACCTATTAAATATTTTTTCTTAGTGAAAATGAATTAGTAACCATCAATCACATGAAATGGACAGAGACACAAAACATTTATGAGGAAACCCATAAAGGGGAAAACCGGGGAAAACCTCTTCTTATTCTTGTGGATGTAAAACAAGAAAGCTACTTCAGTTACACCAAATTTTGTCTGAGCAACTACTCAGATGAGGCTACTACCTCTTTATCTTCAACACCTATTGAAAGACAACTTCTACGGCTTGAATGCAAGCTTCAACTTGAAATGAGACTGTTAGTCTCCCTAGCTCCTCCCTTCCTCCCTTTAGTAATGGCTTCAACCTGTTTCAAACACTCTTCTTAAACTGTCAATATCCTTTTGTTAATTTCTTTCTGTGAAAACAAACTTGTAACCATCAACTCCATCTTTGCCAAACCTGTTATTGTTTTCAACCAACACACATCTCACTCAAATGCAACTCTGTTCACACTCTGTCAATGACAAAACTGATTAGCTCAATCTGTTCATGTTTACTCTGTTATAAACCTGGAAATCAAATCTCTAGATAACTTCATTGCAATAAATAATGACCTCAATGTATATTTGAGTTACAAAGACAACCTTAATTATTTAATGCACATACCTTAGATGTAATTGTTCAGCCAATCAAGCATTTCATACCTTTATTCTAGATCTATAACACATTTACCCCTGCGTTTTCCTTCCAACAAATGATCAATAAATTTCCAGGAAAAATGTGAATGAACCTCTGTGTTTTTCTTCGGCAAATGAGCAACACAGTTCGAGGAAAATACATGAATGAACCTCTGCATTTTTCTCTTCGGAAAATGAGCAACATAGTTCCAAGAAAAAATGTGAGTGAACCTCTACGTTTTTCTCTTCAGCAAATGAGAAACTGAGTTCCATGAAAAAACGTGAATGAACCTCTGCGTTTTTCTCTTCGGCAAATAAGAAACAGATTTCCAAGAAAAAATGTGAATGAACCTCTGCGTTTTTCTCTTAAAAAACCATCACCGAGTTCTTGAACAAACTTTGTTCTCTCTGTGTTTATCTTTCTCTTACCAAGATCAAACATTTCATCACTAAGTGTTTTCATTAGTTGTTGTAGTTGTCAACATTAAATTTTGTCTTACTTATCTGGCAAACTTCCTTAACATATGAGCTTTGGTGATATAACTTATAGTACACTTTTGTTTTCCTCTTTAACTAAGCCTTTGATCACCTGTTCATTTGGTTAATTGAGTTGCTAGTCCAACTAATGCAAATCAAACTCTTAACAATAAATACGATAATGAGAAGTTTGACTTCAATGGCAATAATGCTCATTCACTATGTGCAATCTGGCCAACAAACTCCCCCCTTTGACATTGATGGAAAAATTAAACCTGTTCTCCCCCTTTTGTCATCAATGGAAAATGATCAATCATACTCCTCCTATCTTAAATACCAAGAAATACAAAAGAAAATATCACATGTACAATAACTTAAAAAACATCAACTCCCCTTATAAAAAATACATGAATCTTTGCAAACTGTAACCAACCAGGAAAAAGTATTGTAGAGGGGCAAAAATTCTAATAACAGAGCTAAAAGATGCACCATGGAAACCTAAAATCCTGAGTATAAGGAAAGAGAAAGATAATTACAAAAGGCAAACCCCCAATTGATCCCTAAGAATTTCAAATTGCATTTTAGGTAAGGGCTTAGTAAAGATATCAACAATCTGATCTTTCGTACCAACATACTCCAGATTAATGATATTACTTAAAACCTGCTCTTAGATAAAATGAAATTTAATAGGAATATGTTTCATTTTGGAATGCATAACTGGATTTTTAGAGATGCTAATGGTACTAGTGTTGTCATAGAAAATAGGAATGGGAGCATCATAATGAATGTGTATTTCTGATAACATTTGTTTCATCTAGAGAACCTGAGTGCAACAATTTGCAGCTGCAATTTATTCTTCCTTAGCAGTAGAAAGGGAAACTGTTGATTGTTTCTTGCTAGACCAACTCACTAGACATCCTCCAAGATAGAATGTTGTTCCACTAGGTAATTTTCCTATCATAAAAAAAACCTTCCCAATCAACATCAATGAAAGCATATAAATCAATTTGATTAGCCTTAGGATACCATATCCCATACTCTTTTGTGCCCTTAAGATATCTGAGGATCCTTTTGACTGCAAGTAAATGAGAAGATTTAGGAGAGGCCTGAAACCTAACAACTTGACAAGCTACATGCATAACATCGGGCCTTGTAGCTGTAACATATAGAAGACTACCAATCATACATTTGTACATTGTCTACTCAACATTTTTAGAATCATCATTTTGACTTAACTTACATCCAGTAACCATGGGAGTTCCAACTGGTTTACAATCCTGCATTTGAATTTTCTTGATCATTTCATTGATATATTTAGTTTGAGAAATGAAAATACCTTCATCATATTGAGTGAATTGAAGACCTAAGAAAAATTTCATTTCACCAAGCATGGACATCTCAAACTCATTCTGCATACTTTCATCAAAATGTTGGCTAAGTTTATCATTATCACTCCCAAAAATAATATCATCTACATAAATCTCAACAATGACCAAGCTATCATGTTCTTCTTTAATATAAAGATTAATGTCAGTGTTTCCTTTTCTGTATCCTTGATGCCTTAAGTATTTATCAAGCCTGGAATATCAAGCTCCTGGAGCTTGCTTTAGCCCATACAAAGCCTTTTTCAACCTATAAACATGATTTTTTTCTTCTTGCACCTGCAACCCATCTGGTTGTTCCATGTATACTTGTTTCTCTAATTCACCATTTAAATATGCAGATTTTACATCCATTTGATAAACTTTAATGTGCTTGGAACTAGCATAAGCCAAAATCAGCCTAATGGATTCCATTCTTGCAACATGAGAAAAATTTTCTCCATAATCTATGCCTTCTACCTGTGCATACCCTTTACAAACTAGTCTAGCTTTATTTCTAGTCACGTTACCTGCTTCATCCAACTTATTTCTGAAGACCCATTTATCCCCAATAACATTCTTATTTACATGTCTAGGAACCAATTCCCATGTCTCATTCTTTTCTATTTGACTAATCTCTTCTTTCATTTCTTTCATCCAATATTCATCATTGATTGCTTCTTCAACATTCTTGGGTTCAAACAGTGAGAGTAATGATACATGTTTGTTATTTGAACTAGATTCTTTCCTTTTGCTTCTAGTTTCAACACCCACATTTATATCACCAATGATTTTCTCTTCAGGATGATTTATTTGTACCCTTTTGTTTGGAGTCTTAGATGGAGTTGACCCCTGCACCAAAGTAGGAATCCGATTTTCATTGTTAGCTGATTTAGTTTCCTCTATATCACTTGATTCTTCTTCCATTTTTAGTTTGTCATATATTTTATATGTCTGATGATCTTTCTGTTCAATTTTGGATTTTAAAAATGAAGATTCATCAAATTTAACATCTATGGCTTCAACAACTTTCTTCAATCTGAAATTGTAGCATATATAAGCTTTTCTTGAACATGAATATCCAACTAAAATACCTTCATCAGTTCTAGAATCCAACTTTCCCATATTTTTATCAACTTTCTTTATGTAACACTTACTACCAAAGATTCTAAAGTGTTTTACACTTCTGGCCTACCTTTCCATAACTAATAAGGTGTTTTGTCATAGTATGAACAATAGTATGGACAACAGTATGGACAACTTGAGGCCAAAGTATGTTACTCAGTTTAGATTCATTTAGCATTGTTCTTGACATCTCCATAACAATCCTATTTTTCCTTTCAACAACACCATTTGTTGAGGTGTTTAGTAACATAAAAATGTCTTTTGATACCATTATCATCACAATAATTATTGAATTCTTTAGAAACAAACTCTCCCCCATTGTTTGATCTTAAGCATTTAATTTTCATGTCAATTTAATTTTCAGTCAATTCTTTGAAAATTTGAAAACAATTGAATGTTTAAGACTTCTTTTTCAACAGAAACATCCAAGTCATCTGAGTAAATTCATCCACAAGTAACATAAAATATATTTCACCATTTAATCATGTTTTCCTCATAGGTCCACAAACATCATCATGTACTATTTCCAAAGGTTTTGTTGTAGAGTGTTCTTTGGTCTTAAACCTAACTCTAGTTTGTTTACCATGTTGACACTATTTGCAAATAGAACTGGTAAGATTCTTCATGACAGGTAAATCTCTTATAGCTTCCCTTTTGTTTAACTGAATCAGATTTTCAAAGTTAATATGCCATAGCCTTTTGTGCCACAACCAACTTTCATCTTCATTCCCAAGATAATAAATTTGCTTTTTCTCATCTAGTATGTAAATGTTGTTCGGTGTTTTTGTAGCTGTTCCAACTAACCTATTTGTTTTGACATCTTTGATTTGACAATTTTTAGAATAAAAAATCATATAATTCCCTTTATCACAATTTTGACTTACACTCAATAAATTGTGTTCCATATCCTCAACCAACAAAACATTTTCAGCCATAATATTTTTTTTATTCAGACACACAGTACCTCTTCCAATTATCCTTGCTGATTGTTCATTACCAAAAGTAACTGTACCTTCTTTTCCTTCATCCAATGTTACCAAATTATGTTTTCTGCCTGTCATATGTTTTGAACATCCACTATCCACACACCATTTTATTTTATGATCAACCTGTAAAGCTAGAGTGCATTTTTCATATTCTAAATGGTCACTTTTCTTTTTCCACCAGCTGGATTTCAGATTAGCGTAATTATGTTCAACAGATTTCTAAAAGTTCATTGGACAGTTTCTTGATACATGTCCAAAATTATTACACCTCTGACATTCACCCTCAAACCTTAAAACATCAAATCTGTTATAGGAATTGTTCACACTGTTTTGAATGGTTCTATCATGCCTTCTGTTGGAGCAAATGTTGGAAATTTCTCAACTCAGTGTCTTTCTCCAAAATTTATGTTAGTTACGCCACTTCATTTCAGAACCTTGTCATCTGGCATAAGATTGTGTAACCATTAATCCCTTGCGCCATTCGACGCAACCTTTCTGCCACAATAAAAACTCTAAATCTATCGCCATTTTTGCCAAACTTTTCTACCGTCAAGATCTCAAAGCTTTAAAAAGTTTCCCAAGGTATCTCATTTTTTCCTACTTCACATTCCTTCATTGTGAAAAGTGTTAGTTAAACAATCAAACTATAAATTTTTCCCATTCCATATATTATTTTAAAATTATTTTATATAATTTTAAACTTAATATTTTATTTTGAAGTTTGGAAAAAATATATTTTAAGCCAAGCCCTTTGCATTGATTCCACTATCCTTCACGCCCCTATCTCTAGCTATGCACTGTAATGCTACATGCCAAGTCACAAGACACTCACACAAGACTCCAAGGAGAGGTTTTCACGTGGGGATCAAAGAAACACACCAATTGTCCGAGCGTTAAGTCGCATGGAGGAAAGACTCACGAAGAGACCTAAAAGAGGTGTGCCACACGCCTATAAATCTAAAGAATGGTATTACATGTAAATCTAAGCTCTATTTCGGGGTTTTGGCCGACGTAGGGTTTTAAATAACCACTTCTCTGTTTCCATGAAACCCGAAAGCCCGAAATCGGGACTCCAGTCATACACATCATTCACAGAGGTGGATTTGAACGCTGGATAGTTGGTTGAAAGTCTTCACATATTGCTGCCACTACCATCACATGGGTGACTCAATTATACATACATCATCGGAGCTTGATTATGACAAAAATTAAAGTGGTCGTAGTTTTTCAAAGGAATAATTGCATTGGAAATTATGTGAATATTTTCTGCTGTAAGTTTGTTCCAAGTTTGGAATTTGGAAATTTGTTAGCATTGAAAACATACTACAGGCTACGAATTTATCATGACTCATTGAATATATGATGAGGATCACATCAAAGAAGTAATTTTCTGAGCCTAGTCACACCACTGCCAGCAGAGAAAAATTGCAGTTGGAGGAGTTATTGAAATGAACGTTTGGTATTGTTCTTGCATACGTTGGTGTAAAGATTTGGAACATCGCCAGAAGCCACTTTGAATTTCTATGAGGTTTTGCTAAAGATGGAGAAACTGAATCGGTTGTTCAAATGTCATCTTGCACCAAACGTTATGACTCACACGTGGAATCAAAGAAATAGTATCGTGAACTAATTGATTTATTCGTATATACTTGAAGCTAGCACAAGAGTTATAAATCCATTTAAACTGGTAGACTATGGAGTTTAAGGATGAGATAAATTAGGGCTCATGTCTCGTGCTTAAACATTTTCCATAAAGTTGTCATGAAATACCATAGATTATTGGGCATACCACCTCAATATTTGCATGGAATGAAATGGTATACTATGAAGAATAGAGACGAATAAGCATAAGCCATTATTTAAAAATAGAAATAAGTTATTATTTTTTATTATGGAATGCCACCTCAACCCTAATCCTAAATTATGTTGACGGAATTCAGTTAGCCAAAAGAACCCTAACTGATATTGAAAAAAAGATAAAAAGAGTGGATGTGGGAATAACAGTGGGGGGCGTCAGGGAGGAATAAAACATGGGAGTAGTACTCCTGGGCTGTGGCTTTTGTTTTCATTTTTTAATACAGTGCAGAGGCATGGTTTTTCTATCTCATAGATTCTTGTGATTTTGTTTGCAGAGAATGTCTTATTGCTGCGTTTTCACATCATTTCACGTGGTTTTATTTCCATTTTTCTTCCGATTTGTAACTATGTTTGTAATGGAATTCATCCATTTGTTAGATGCTCTATTGCATGACTGGTTATAAGTTTTTCTTGAAGAGATTTAAAGGTACATAATTCATACTTTACTAGATGCTCTGTCCCAACCATCTCTTTCCATTGATTTATGCTTGGAATTCACTTATTGCTAAGTGCTCCTTGCATTTTGATATGTTTTCTCTTTATTATGCCGTCATACTTTTATAAATCCTTCTCTCTGTAATCAGCTTCTACCTCGCCTCTATTCCATGGATTTCCATTGCCGAAACACTCTTATTATTGGCTTGATCATTTGACTCCATGCCCAATGGACTATCTTCTCGGTCCAACCCCAAACCCTAAAAACCCAAAACTTTATGTTACCTACAGATCTGGCCACTGTTAATCTTATTGAATATCCTATCGTGACATATAATCGAGAGATCCCTCTCAGGTCGGAAGGGGTAGCTTCCAATACAAAGTGGTTCGAGGTTATCTCAGAATTTACTTGCATGCAACCTAATCAAGTTTTGAGTGATAACTTAATTTTTCATTTAAAATGTGCTAAGTCTTGGCTCTATTACAACCTAGAACCAACTCTTGCGACAACGTTTTCTGGCGCCATTGCCGGGGATGGAGGAATGAAGCTATCTTCCCTGGGATACGACAAAAATTTTAGATCTATTCCTTGACAGTGAAAAAGGGATAGACATTCAATTGGTTGCGAACATTCATGTGGCGACTCCTTGGTTCGAAGACTCTACATGATTCACTGGCGACTCCACTAGTCTCAAAAATGTCGATTTCGTTCGCTTCCCAGATTGCTACAAGGTTTGCTCCTCTAGAATTTACAAATGTTTATGGTTTTCCAAACACTTTTCCAGACATTAAAATTTGGGAATATGTCCTTCCTAAATTTGGAGAATATGCGGACGACAATCCCGCTCAACACTTGTTCGAATTCCACAAGCTCATGGATAAATTAAATGTACATCATGAAGATGTCCTCATGAAACTGTTTATGTTTTCATTGGAAAGAGATGCTAGACTCTGGTATAAATCTTTACCCCATTCTAGTATTCCTTCATTGAAAGATTTTCACATACTTTTTCATCAATATTGTAAAAGAATCTATTCATCTGAAATACTTTTTGAAGATTCCTATAATATAAAATTCATAAGACAAAAATATCAAACAAATCTTCTTAAAGAGGAGGAAGGAATAAAAGAAATTTCTCGAGTCGATGAAGATAATCAGTATGAAGAAGAGTTGGCTGATAAAGAAACAAGATATGATAGCTCTTGTGATTATATTCAAGAAGAATATATTCAACATCATGGTCAACTTACAGAAGAGAAAGAAAACAATAGTTGCTTGATCCAGAAATTACACAGACCACCTCCTCCTTTAACAGAAGAAGAGATAGATCTGATCCTGAACATTTATGTTGCAACCCTTGCTTACATAGATCTACAACATCCACACAGTCCTGAATATGTGAGTGAAAATTCTTCTATTATTAATGCAAATATGATTTTAAATGATGAAAGCCATGAAACTATATAGGAATTCAGTGAACCTATTTATGATGATGATTCCCTGCCAGGAGATCAGCTTGTAGACTTTGTTTTGTTTCATGAAAAAGATGTGGATGTCATGTTTAACAATCCTGAAGAATGTTTGGTGTTCAAGAATGATTTAGATTTTGATGTGGAGGAGTATAAATATGAGATAGAAATCATGCCAAAGAAAGGATCAGAGTTGGTCATGGTTGATACCTCGAGTATTTTTCTAATTGATAACACTTCAAATTTATCTGTTGTACCCAGATATGATGTGTACACCGATGATTATAAGATCATTTCCTTGGAACAATTTGTTGCAGGTTTTTCATGGAGGAAGGATGGTCTTCAACTAGAATTCATGAGTCGTCTTCACGAGCATACTAGATCATATTATTTTGAGCACAATGATGCAGAACAAAGAATCCTAGAGGAATTTTATTACTTACCTCTGAACCATGCATTTTTTCATGATCCTTTTGCTAACCTTTTAGATTCATTTAATGGAGAGGTATGCTATGTCACGAATATTTTGTCATAGGAATCGAGGAAAATTTTGAACATTTAGGATCAACAACATGTCATATGGGAGTTGTCCGTTTCCTTCTTCAACCTGCTCAAAGAAGGCGTGAGTAGATTTCAAATAAGCAGACAACTATTGGATTGGATTCATTGGCATTTTTGTATCATTTGATTCAGTGGGAATTTTTCAGTAATCAGAGTAGGTGATGTATACAAATAAGCTTGAATTTGAGCATTAGAGTACAAAAATGGTTTTCAGTATGTTTCCAGTTCACTTTGGTTTTGGTTTTAAATCATTATGACTCCATAACCCATGAATGCTAAGTGGTTTTTGTTTCAGAAAGGCGCAAGTAAAGTGACAGGGTTCATAGTTTGATAAGGATGATTGTAGGTCGCCCAATGGATGAAGGCACATGGTCTACTGTTCTTGGCGCTTTACAAGAAAGCACCATCCCTAGATGGAGCCTATGTTGGAACAAATGTTGGAAATTTCTCAACTCAGTGTATTTATCCAAAATTTATGTTAGTTACGCCACTTCGTTTCAAAACCTTGTCACTTGGCGTAAGATTGTGTAACCATTAAGCCCTTGCGCCATTCGACGCAACCTTTCTGCCACAGTAAAAACTCTAAATCTATCGCCATTTTCATCGAACTTTTCTACTGTTAAGATATCAAAGCTTTAAAACGTTTCCCAAGGTCTCCCATTTTGTCCTACTTCACATTCCTTCATTGTGAAAAGTGTCAGTTATACAATCAAACTATAAATTTTTCCCTTTCCATATATTATTTTAAAATTATTTTATATAATTTTAAAATTAATATTTTATTTTGAAGTTTGGAAAAAATATATTTTAAGCCAAGCCCTTTGCATTGATTCCACTATCCTTCATGTCCCAATCTCCAACTATCCATTGTAAAGCTACATGCCAAGTCACAAGACACACACACAAGACTCCAAGGACATGTTTTCATGTGGGGATCAAAGAAACGCACCAACCGTCCGAGCGTTAAGTCACATGGAGGAAAGACTCACGAAGAGACCCGAAAGAGGTGTGCCACATGCCCATAAATAACAAGAATGATATTACATGTAAATCCGGGCTCTATTTTGGTGTTTTGGCCGACGTAGGGTTTTAAATAACCACTTCTTCGTTTCCCCGAAACCTGAAAGCCCGAAATCGGGACTCCAGTCATACACAACATTCACATAGGTGGATTTGGACGTTGTATAGTTAGTTGAACGTATTCACATCTTGTTGCCACTACC
>JZKD02S1390135.1:0-11344 GCA_000966675.3 Picea glauca
GTATTTACACAAATAATTTTATAATTAGTATAAATAATTTTATAAGTAGCAGGGATATAGACGTGATTCATTTGTGTGTATACAAATCATTTGATGATAAAATATGAATGTAGGACAATTTTAGTACTTTGAGATAATAACATATGTGAAATGAAACGTTTATATGCTATTTATTCAATGTTTTTGACAATTGTTTATTTGCCAACGAGTAATGCCAAGCTTATATAAAAAGCTACAATCACTGTAGAGTGACAAAATAAATGAAATAGTAAAGTTTATATAATTTAATGGTTTGGTGCTCTTATAATAATAAAAATGTTATTTTACAATGAAAGATAAAAATATTATTAATATATATAGTAAAGTAAAAAATATTATTATTTTGATTATAATTTATTATTTTACACATAATAAACTAACAACTATACAACCTTATTATAAATCGAATATACTTCAACTATGTCCATCTAATAAAACAAAGTCTTCATAATCTGCATCGTAAAACTACATTAAAAAAACAAACAAACACATTATTACTAGTGTTATCCAAATCTAATCAAATATTTAATACGAGGGGTCAAACAAGATTAAAGTTAAAGTGTGCACAAAGCACGAAGTTAAAGACAAAGTGAATGGGCGCAACTAGCGAGACTTGGTCAATGACATTCAATAAAGAAAAAGTTGGTTTCCTTTGGATATTATTTAAGAAGGGATCTATGGTTGTCACAACATTGGGGTGTGGTTTAATGCATGTTGAGAATACTTACATTATAACATATCAAATTTTACTAAAAGTCAATGTCTATGTCTATGAAGTTTCTACAAAATTCAAATTCATATAGATAAGGATAAAAAAATTTAATAACGAGGATGGTAATAAGGGTAAATTGAATTTGTCTAAAATTTAACATTTTTTAATAATATGTTGAAGATCATTATAACAATATACTGATTAAGAGTTCAACATATGACTTGCGGGAATTGAATCCAGATAAAAAGGATAACAATCATTCTTTCAAACAAGAAATGAGAGAGTAGACATTTCTTTACACATACTAAAACTATTCTAGTTTTATATTAATTCAATGAGGCATTACACATATATAAATACATCAATTTTGACCTTAAGATAGATTGACTATCTTAGTCATTAAATCCATTTGTTGAGAGAATATCTCAACAACACACCTAAATAGGATTTAAGATCTCTCCTAGATCTAACAAACTCCTAAATAACAAAGCAAATCATTCATGTAGAGATAATCTCTACATTACAATTATCAAACCACAATCTTAATAATATGATGAAAAATATCACATATTAAACACATAATACAAGCAAGAGTTAATTACTCCTACACTTTCTACCAACTCTAACTTCATCCAATAAACTTCAATTATAAAAAATAAATATTCATTTTTTTAATTTAATTATAAAAAATAAATATTCAATTTTTTTTTTTAATATATATATATTCTTATAATAATTATTGACCTTCATTAAAAAGCACAACATTATTTTATTTTATCATCCATTAATTAATTAATTATTAAAATATTTTATAAATACTTGTAAAACTAAAACGAGTGGATGGTATGGTTTAGATTATAAAATGTCTTATACAAGACAACTAGTGTTATCCTTTGGGATGCCCTTTCTATATTCTAGGGCACTTCTAGAATTTAGTTTCATCCACAAATTCAACAGTGTACTCTTCTAGAATTCACTTTTATCCACAAATTCAAAAGTGTAAATTGCACATGCACAACCAAGGGGTGGCCAAGAGGTTGTGGATTTGTGGAACTAGTGTGTCCAAGAGTGTCAGTGTCTATCACATTTACCATCATTGGATGGTTCTTTACTGGATTGGCAATCTCGAGGACAATTGCTTTCATCATTGGTAAGAAAAAATGAGGTAGAGTTATATATATAAAAGTAGCTGGAGAACTAATTCATCACAATCACATTATACATTATAATTGTGATGAGTTAGTTCTCCAACTACTTGTTTATATTTATATATATAATTGGATAATTAGTTTACAATAATTAAGTTAAACATAAAATTAAGTTAAACATAACTATGTATTTATTAAGTTTTTAGATTTAAAATTGTTTGAAATAAAAAAGAAGAGAAAAAATAGTTTAACACAAACATGTGAAATAAAATAGAGTTTTGTTTATTTCTTATTTTAATATAGTCAAATTTGGTTAGTGTGATTGTATTTGGATGATTTAGTTTTGTAAGGTGGTCAAGGTTTGAAATTAGGGATAGTGGAGGAGACACCAAAAAAAATCCATGTTAAAGGCAGTAGTAAGGAGGAAACACACAAAAAAAAATAATATAATATAATAATAATAATAATATGAGATCCCCTTATTTGTGAGAGAAGAGCGATTTGACTAGTAAAATCTACGAAGGTATACATACCTTCTGGATTTGAACTTATGATCACTTAAGAGAAAACACATGTCCTTAACCATTAAACTCAAATTACAAAGTTTTTACAAAATATAACATCTATATCAAGAACAATATTATTTCAATTTACACAATTTTTACAAAATATCACATCATTATCATTAACCGTATTAGTTCAAGTTACATAATTTTACAAAGTTTTTACAAAATATAACATCAATATCATCAACAATATTATTAAAATATTAACATTATTTATTATATTATTTGAGAATAAACATATATAACAATATTATCCCATGATAAGATGGGTTCCATGAACAAAAACAACAAACTCTACAAAATCCCCAAAACATAGCGGACAAAGAGAGTGAAGATGCTGTGTAAAGTACAAAAATAAATGGGATGTGCACGTTGGTGACATCATTTTCCCAAGTCTTGGGTATTCAACGGCTCTGTATCTTAAGCTTTGTTTAATTATGAATCAGTGCCATTCTTTACCCAAAATAAAGTAATCTATCTATTGATTGTTTAGTTGGTATTTGCTTTCTTTCTTTTTCAACTGCAAGCCATCTTATTTTTTCATTTTTAGACAAAGGCATTTTTGGCATTATGGCCTTTTCAGACTGTTGCATTGAAGTAAAAGTTTAGGAATGGTGGTTGGCACGAAAGGGACTGGCGGGGGCCTGCAACTGCCCGCACTGTGACGAACGAAATTTTCAGTCCAAATTAAACAAATCCACACAGACCCACATTGTCTACCAAAGATTTCATGATGGCAGATAAACAATTTTATTATTGCAGAATGCATGTTGCTTGCTTGCACATACATCCAAATGGCTTAAAGGCTGAGTAGTTTTCAGTGTTTAGCGTGGGGGGTTTAGGTGTTAGGCTCTGCGGGGTTTAAGAGCTAAGCTGGCTGTGGGTTTTGGTTAAAAAATATATATGTGGTGAAATTTTTCCACAGTAGCAGCATTGGAATGTGTGGTGTTGCGTGGAGTTGCACAGGTTCCCAGAGGAAATAATGCTGCAGAAGATTCTCTAAGTCAGGCGTTTATTGATCGCATTTGTATAAAACTGGAAATCACATGCCCTCCGATGGAGTCTCGTAGGCTCAGAAACTTAGGCTGTTGAATGTATGTATGAAGGTTGATGTGCTGTTGCATTGGGTAGTGACAGTGGAATTGAGATGGGATCGGGAAGGGAAGGATTGCCATCATCCCCCATTGGGGAGGGGAGGGTTGAGAGAACCAAAAGAAAATCGGGAGGTGGGATTGACAAAGAAAAGCTTCCTGATCTCCATGAAAACAATGTTTCTGAGATCAATGATGGGCCAATTGGTCTTGATCTGGGCAATGCTGGTACTTTAAGGGTGTCTGCTACAGACCCACCGTCTAATAGACTACTGAGTCCCAAGACCAGAGTTGCCTGTGTTTCTAGAGTTAATTCATTTGATAGTAAACAACAGAATCAGCAGCAGCAAGCAAGGAGGAATCCTAAAAGAAGCTCCAGCATGCCGAAATTGGAAGACAAACAAGTAGATGAAGGTTCAGTTGTTGGGAGGAGGAGGAGGAGGACTAACATGACTGAAGGAAGAGAAAGAAGTTCTCTTAACGGCAATCTGAATGAAGAACGGATCAAAGAGGAGTTGAAGAGCCCATCTGAAATCAAGAAAACAAAGAGCCCCAGGGTAAGCTCTAGGACTGAAGTTATTGAAGAAATTGGCTTGCAGCAGCCCAATGGAAGCCCACCCTCCAGGTCTGAAAGATCTACCCAGAATTTTTTGATGGAAGCATTAGTGACTGAGGGTGGTGATCTGAGACTGGTGGACACAGGACCAAGCATAAGGCACAAGCGCAAAGTGCCAGAGCCCAATGCTCATATTCCTCAGATTGATCTTCAGCTTACTCTTCCTCAATCCATCTCCCCCATTTCCCAACTTGGTCCTGAGCCCAATTATCCCCATGCCATTGTCCCAAATCCCCACCTTTCCCCTGATGTTATCTATCCTGATCCCATTGATTCCCATCTGGTTCCTCCAATTTCCCTTACTGGACTCGAGCCTATTGATGCTCAGCCTAATCCTCCAATTCCTCAGATATTTCCTGATCCCGTGGATCCTCAGCCTAATCCTCCAGTATCCCTTGATTTTCCCGAACCTATTGATAATCCCCCTAATCCTGCGATTACACATCTTGTTTCTCATAAGTCTACTGATCTCCATCCCATAATTTACAAAGAAACAAGTGTTCAAGCTCCAGTGCCCACTACGAATTTAACTTCCCTACAAAGGAGATCTACTAAGTCTACCGATCCCCATCGCATAATTTACAAAGGAACAAGTGTTCAAGCTCCAGTCCCCACTAAGAATTTAACTTGCCTACAAAGGAGATCTCCTAAGTCTAGTGATCCCCATCCCATAATTTACAAAGAAACAAGTGTTCAAGCTCCAGTGCCCACTAAGAATTTAATTTGCCAACAAAGGAGATCAAGAAGAAGTATGACTTCTGTCACTAAACTGCATTTTGATTTTTTCATGCATTTTTTGTTTTAGTATTTTTCATGTTCCTCCATTGTTTAGATACAGGTGTTGGACCATCTCTGAGTTCCCTCGAATCATGAATCCAGTAGGATTTACATGGATTTGTCTATTCTTTTTATGTCCTGTTCTGATATAAACCTATGTAACGGATAAGCTTCATTGGCTATGCGAATGTAATAGAATGCAAAAAACTGATTACTGAAGTTATCAACTTTTATCTCCCTCTAATTTCTCTTGTTTATGCCATTGCAGCATATAGAGAATCATCAGAAGGACTTGACAGGATCCAATATATGGGTATTGATCTCTTTTAGCCATTTCAAGCATTTTTCTCCACATGTACAGGAAAATATCTTAAATTCTGGTCCTGTAATAGTTCAAGAAATGACTCTGCACCTATATGTTATTCTGAATCTTTTGATCTGTGAATTGATCAAATGTGAGAAGTGCTTAGTCTTTTCCACATCAGTTTCTCTTGTATAATTGGATTATGTATACAATTTGGATAATCTAGGCCAATGGTTTAGAGAAGTTTGACTGTTCCCAAATATAATAAGAAAACTTAGCTATCAAATCGCAAAATACCGTCCCAACAATTTTCTGTGTGTCAAACCCATTGGCCAAAAGAAATTTGACGGTTTAACAATCTTTTCTTCGTCTTCTCAGCAACTGTTGAAAGTCTTAACCCTTATAAGAGTTCTAATTGGAGTAGTAATCATCTGAGACTGATTGTGTCTTCTCTTGGTTTTCCAGTTGATTTGATCATGTGGGAGGATACTCCGAAATCAGCATTAATGTTTGGACTCGGCTCGTTTTGTGTTTTATCTTCATCCTTTACCCAGGATTTGCATTTCAGGTCTTGAACTTTTTCTTTATAACTTACTGAAATATGTCACTGATAACGATGGATAATGCCTGACATTGTGGAATTTTGTTGCAGCGTGGTTACCTTTGTATCATACTTAGCCCTTGTATACCTAGCTGCAGTTTTCTTCTACAAGAACATTTTGCAAAGGTAACGAGCTCTCTTTTTCAACACTTTACGGGGATAGTAATACATTCCTGTTTCGTTTATCTCAGTAGCCACATTCAAGGATGTTCTGTAAGAGCATTTTCACTCGGTTGTTATTTCTAGCCTTGCACGAATCATCAAATATTTTGCTTTTTTTAATATTTATTTTGATTTTGAGACCTCCTAGTATTGAAAAGGCTGTTTCCAGCAGAATGTGCCTTTTCAAGACCTTAAAAAATGATCCAAGTAAAGAGATAGTTAAGTTCTGATTTATGAGATTTAATGTTGGCCAGGGGAGTTGAACAAGACTGCAGCCCTGTAAATTATGAAGCAATTAGTGAGACATATGCACTTTCTATCGTTAGATCGGTACTTCCATTTGTCAATGGATTTCTGGTCAAGTTCCGAGAACTTTTTTCGGGCGATCCAGCTACCACTATGAAGGTACATTGTTTGATAAACAGATCTCCAGTTTTTGGATTAGAAATTTTGTATCTACTCCCTTTGGGCCTTCTTTTCTGCATCTTAAAGCTTAGAAGGAATTTTTTTGGCAGTTGGCGTCTATTATTTGGTTGCTTGCACAATGTGGGCAGAAAATGACAATATGGACTCTAGCAAAGCTTTGTAAGTTTCAAGCTCACCTTCCATTGCACCATTAATTGAGAGATTTTGACTCATTAACAGTTGCAGTCTACAAGTACTACCCATCTATGCCAACTAGTGCTCATATTGTAAAGCTAAGTCACAAATGTTGATAGTAGAGCATAGATAGTCGTATTCCAACTAGGTTCATTTTAGTCTGTCAAGAGTGATCTGATGTAAAAACCCCGTGTTTCTCTTTGTTTGGTTATTGTGTTGTTATTATAGTAGTTTCTTTGCAACGGTTATTTCAACTCATAACTAATGGCATTGGAATTTCACTTTGTGTTTCTGGCAGCTTTCTTTGCCATCTTTACCATACCAAAACTCTATGCATGCTACTCTGTTCAGTTGCACAGATATGGTATGTCATGATTTGTCTTGCCCATTTCTTGCAAAGTTACAGAGCTTAAAAAGTTTGTGCTTTCAGTTACAAAATTTTAATAAACCAAAATTTGGTTCACTTTCCCCATTTAGCATTTTCACTTATACATAATCGAAATACATTGATTGTTGACATTTCCACTGGACATCGCATATTATAGGTCATTTCATGCTATGTCGGTTTTGGGATGCATGGAATACCTGCTCCCACAAGAAAGGGGTGTTGGTTACAGTTTTTCTTTTGGTTTGGAATTTATCTACAGTCACAGCTCGAGTTTGGGGAGGTGAGATTGGAGAATCTTTCTAATTGTATACTCAAATATTGTAGCCCTGCAATGGACTACTGACTGAAACCTTTCTCTTCGTTGGCAGCATTTATTTTGATTGTAGCTCTTCGTCTCTACCAGCAATCTGTAACAACAGACCTAGTCAACCAAAATGTGGAATCTGTAACAACAGACCTAGTCTGCCAAAATGTGGATCACTCAGAGGAAAGCATCCAAAATCCAGAGACTCAGGCAAGTGAAGTTTCTAGATTAGAGGCAGGAGTTAAATTGTTTGATTATGAAAAAGTGAGTGTATATTTCTCATTTGTTTTAATCAGTTATAGTCTAAAAAGTACTAACTTTACTGAATCTGTTCTTGCAGTTAACGAGGATAGCATAGCCAGTCTTGTAAACCGCCTTTATGTTTGGGTTGTTTAGTAAGCCCTTGTACAGATTGTGGCTAAAGGAGGGCATTTGTTTGTTTTGAATGAACTTGTCTGCATTGCTTGGACTGTAAATTAAATACCTATGTATTTGTTGTTCAAGAGAAGGAAACCTTTGCAACATTGAGAAAATGTCAAATGCTAGCTTCAGTTTTTTAAATGCTAGTTCATCTTGTTCTAGGTAAAAATGGAGACTGATCCAGAGCCTGTAAATGGAAAATGTTGTTGTAACTATTGGCAACTCAATTAAGATGAAGTCGGCTACTAATATTTTGGACTCTTCTATCAGTTGCATTGACTTAATATCAACTTGATATTAGTCACAAGATCTAGTGCATCCATTGAAGAAAGCAATTACTTCCAAGTGTATATATTAGAAAACTGCTTTATCATGCAATGAGTACTGTTTATACCACAAAATGCTAATAATTTTTTTGTTGGTTCTCCAAAATAGCCAAAAGATTTTAACATTTTTTTTCCATCGGTTGGACAACAAAGCAATGACAACAAGAAACAGATGGGCCATTGACTTAAAAAACCACACACTGGTTACACAAGATACATGCATCCAATAAAGCATAATAAAACACATCAGTAACAGTGACCCTCTTAGACCATGTAAATGACCTCATTAAAGTTGCTTTCATCTCTATGGTGCAAGAGACACTGAAGTTTTGTGTTGGAGCAGAATGACTACTCTGCTATCGATTGCTGTAACAATGGTTGTTGCCCTTGATACAAATTTTCACCAATCAAACTAAGATGCCAAACATATTTACACATGCACAACATAATTATTAATGCACATACAAAATTGCCTACCTTACGATATTAAGTATACACGTTATTCAATTAATGGGAAACCATGATTTCTGGGTATGTGTGTACTCTCTTTATATCAGCACAAAGAAGTCCTTACAATTAGTACTAAAACATTCAACCCAATACAAAGGTCTCCTATACATATTTATCTATGTTGCAGTTAAAACGAGGAGTGATAATTTTTATGAAGGTGAGTTGGAAATGGCAATTATATATATATATATATATATATATATATATATATATATAAATAAATTTAAATTTTTACAAAAGAAGACATGAATTATGAAATATAATTAATTTACTATATAAATGACAATTTTTTAGAAATAAGTAAATGACAAGTATATCATCTAATTATAAAATTAAAACTTCATAATATGGCAATATCATATAGAGTTTTACTGAAAGTTCTATCCATAAAACAGATGGGAAACATTTTCCCAGGGTTTTTTTAACTAGTATCCATATGTGAAATGATACCTATAGATGGGAAACATTTTCCCAAGGTTTTTTTTACTAGTATCCATATGTGAAATGATAACATAAAAAATAATCTATTTCTCTAAAAATAAGCAATTCCAAAGATTTCCAAAAATAGAAGTAACATTACATTTCACACATCTTAATGCATGCTTGATAACAAAGTAGAACATTGCTAGTAGGCACCAAAACCAAGAACAAAGAGTTGCTTAAAGGCCTATGTTAGAGGATTTAGCCTGGCATTCTTCCCTTAATACTCATGGTCCTCCTTTGCTATCTGTTGAAGTTGAATTTGAAATCTATTATGTTTATCTTCTCGGATTATCTTTTCGAAGGGACTAAATCATAAGTGGGGGGACATTGAGCCCTATTGTGGGTCATTTTACTATCAAGGTTTCATTGGACAATAGTTTCTTAGATGAATGGGGCCCATGTTACAAGTAACATGTTTTTGCCAATTTTTAACCCAACTAGAAAGCTATAGTGCAAGGGATGTTTAGGAGTCCTCAAAAAAATGAGGGACACGGGGATGGCCCCCTAAAAGTGCTTGATTCCCCAATGTTGTCCCCGTGAGATTTGGAACATTTTTTAGGAGTTCATACTACATAGATCCATGAAACGCCATATCAAATGGTATGTTGTGGGAATGTGTCCCCATGTAACATATATATTTATTTAGCCAATACATAGGTCAATCATCAAGACCACTAATGACCTCTAGACTCGCTTGGAATTCTTCGACCATACATATTTATACCACTGGGTTGCTTGCAAAAAAGTTACATAGCCAACTTGCTTGCAGCTTGAGTTTTGTTAGTTATGCAAAATAATGAAACATGACATATCATCAAGAATTTTATGATTAAAATCTCCTCTCCTCCAATGTGTTATCCCACATTAGTTGTGAGGTTTGGTCCAAGGCAACATATAAGTCCCAACATACCATGATTCTTATGTCAATGGTGGTGTTCATAGAAGTAGTGATTCTCCTAACCTAAAGTGACACAATGAACAAAAACTTATGGTCTTGAGAAGGCTCCCCTTTTTTGATATAGCTCAGTTTTATCCAACTCAACAGCACACTAAGCCTTAACTTCATATTAGGCTTAGCATTCTAGCATCTAAGGTTTTTTGACATTATTCTAAAATGTAGTTTTGACCTCTTGTTATGTTTTTATTTTTGTGAATTAGTAGATAGATCTCTTCTTAGAGATAATAACCCGCACTTTGACAATTGCATTTGCATAGTGTTTTTTTACCATTCTTTCGATAGTGGAATTTAATTTTCACAATATCTTTGTGTTATTTTTTGTTTTAATGCTATATTTCACTTAATTCTCAACATAATCTAGATCAATGACACTTCTACTAACATATTGGTTGAATGGTTGGATGAATATGTGTGTCCCCATCCTCCTTTGTGGCACAAGTTGTGTGGATGTGTGTGTGAATAAAATATTGAATAATAACATGATAATACACAATTGGATATGTTGTGTTTGGCATCTTGGAATAGCTTATATGGTATTAAAATATCCTCTCCTCTTGTGTGGTATTCCACATTGGGCATGATTTTTGGTACGCTGAAACATATCATTCTTTTGTGATTGTGTGTTTGTGAATAACAAATAATAAAAAACAATCACATATGTTGTGTTTAATGTTAACACCTTGGAATATTTTTAAAATCTCCTCTCCTCTCATCTATAGAAATGAGAAAAGTGTATCATTCCTTTTGTTGGCTAATTGACAACTCATTTTTTGTTGACACCTCCAACATTTTGTGAATGTATTTGTTGCCCATCCTTAAACATATTGATACACAAACTTGAGAATTTTTCAGTTGCAATTTTTTAGCTACAACAATATCATACTTGGCTCTTCACCAAGTTTTCTAGAAACAAAGTCACCAATATATATTTCAACCACATACTATTCATTTGCACCACTCTTCCATTCCTCTCTCTAGATGATACAAATGCAATTTGTTGATAGAGATTCTCTTTGTTGATACATCTATAACCATCTATTTTGTATCAAAGTAATTTAGGAAAATTTTGTCCCCATTGCACCAAATATCTGATGTGGTGATAATGTATGTCAATAAGATTCAACCTGGCATGATACTTGGGATTTCAAAAGTAAGTGCCATTGCAAATAATTGTTAAACTAGATTATAGTGTACTTTTCACTAGATGCCATGATCTCACTAAAAAATCTTTGGAGCCACACTAATTGCTTGCTAGAAGACCACATACTCAATGTCCACACTTGAGAGAAAATTAATTGTTGTGTTCTACTACTCCAACTAATTGCTCCACCATGGAGGT
>JZKD02S1390157.1:0-11344 GCA_000966675.3 Picea glauca
TCATGGATTTTAAATACTTAACCATGCAATTCGACTAGGAGGGACACCAATATAAGTTTCAAGGCATCACCGTTGGTTCACCTAAGATCATTAGTTCCCATCGCATGGAAAAGATGCTCAAAAAAGTTCATTTTGGTGTTATCGCCCAACTCCATGCCATACAAGCAACAGAGACACTCTCGGTCCCGCAAGACCTCCAAGCCATCCTTTCTAAAAATCAATTGGTCTTTTCCACTCCCCAAGGACTCCCTCCTTCCCTTGGTGTTCATGATCATTCCATTCCCCTTGTACTCGAAAGCCTTCCTCCCAATATCCGTCTGTATCTTCACCCCTTTTACCAAAAAAATGAAATTGAGAAAATGGTCCAGGAACTCCTTAATGTAGGCGTTATCCACCCTAGTACGAGCCCCTAATCTTCTCCTGTGTTCATGGTCATGAAGAAATAAGGTTCTTGGTGAATGTTTCATGACTTCCGTGCCCTCAACAAACTTACCATCAAAGACAAATTCCCCATTCTTGTCATTGATGACCTCCTGGATGAATTGAGTGGCACCCAATTCTTCACTAAACTTGATCTTCATTCGGGCTACCACTAGATACATATGAAAGAGAAAGACATTCCGAAGATTGGATTTAGAACTCATGAGGGCCACTATGATTTTTTGGTCATGCCCTTTGACTTGTGTAATGCCCCCTCCACCTTCCAAAGCCTCATGAATCATGTCTTCCATCCATTTCTCTTCCATTTTGTCTTAGTTTTATTTGATGATATCCTCATCTATAGCAAAACCTAGACAAACCATCTTGCTCATGTGGATCGAGTTCTCCATCTACTCTCCCAATGCCAACTTTTCCTAAAACAGTCTAAATGTGATTTTGGCGCCTCATAAGTAGAATACTTGGGTCATCTAGTTGGCAAGGATGGCGTCAGGGTGGATCCTAAAAAGATTGAAGATATGCAAGACTGGCCTCACCCAAAGACTCTTAAGAGATTGCATGGATTTTTGGGCTTAACAGGGTATTATCGCAAGTTTGTTAAGAATTATGGGAAGATTGCAACACCTTTCACTGCTCTCCTCAAAAATAACTCTTTCACTTGGACTCCATCCACTGCTCAAGATTTTCAAACCTTGAATATGGCCATGAGCACCACTCCAGTCCTCACCCTTCCTAATTTCACAAACACATTTGTGTTGGAATGTGATGCCTCAGGGAAAGGAATTGGTGTTGTCCTTATGCAATAGGGTCAACCTTTGGCCTTTACCAACAAGCAACTATCTGAAATAAATATGGAAAAATCCATCTATGAAAAGGAAATGTTGGCTATTCTTCATGTCATTGATCTATGGTTCCCTTATCTATTGGGGCAATGTTTCCAAATTAAGACAGACCATCAAATCCTCAAGTATTTTCTGGAACAATGCATGTCGTCCCCAGAACAACAAAAATGGGTGACTAAGCTCTTTGGATATGATTATGAGATCATTTACAAGAAAGGAAAAGACAATGTGGTTGTGGATGCACTTTCCCAAAAATATGAAGATGAAGGATCCCTTTTTTCTCTTTCATTCATTGTACCAGATTGGCTCCAAGATGTTCGCCAGGAATGGCTACAAGATCCCAAAAGTTCGCAGTTGATCCAACAATTGCAATCCAATGCTCCAACTTTCCCAGGGTACTCTTGGCTCCATGATTAACTTCGATACAAAGGATACTTGTATTTAAGTAAACAATCAAATATTAAATCCACGGTACTTTATGAGCTTCATGCTACACCCACAGTAGGGCACTGTGGGTTCACCAAAACCTATGATAGGGTCAAACGTTCCTTTTCTAGGATGATATGAAATATGACATTCATAATTTTGTCGCTGAATGTGATGTGAGTCAACTCAACAAGGGAGAAATAGTCAAATCTTTGGGCACACTACAATCGCTCCCTATTCCACCTGCTATTTAGAAGGATATCTCTATGGATTTTATTATAGGATTACCCAAATCAGGAAATAAATCGGTCATCATGGTGGATTTTGATCTCCTTTCCAATTANTCATGGATTTTAAATACTTAACCATGCAATTCGACTAGGAGGGACACCAATATAAGTTTCAAGGCATCACCGTTGGTTCACCTAAGATCATTAGTTCCCATCGCATGGAAAAGATGCTCAAAAAAGTTCATTTTGGTGTTATCGCCCAACTCCATGCCATACAAGCAACAGAGACACTCTCGGTCCCGCAAGACCTCCAAGCCATCCTTTCTAAAAATCAATTGGTCTTTTCCACTCCCCAAGGACTCCCTCCTTCCCTTGGTGTTCATGATCATTCCATTCCCCTTGTACTCGAAAGCCTTCCTCCCAATATCCGTCTGTATCTTCACCCCTTTTACCAAAAAAATGAAATTGAGAAAATGGTCCAGGAACTCCTTAATGTAGGCGTTATCCACCCTAGTACGAGCCCCTAATCTTCTCCTGTGTTCATGGTCATGAAGAAATAAGGTTCTTGGTGAATGTTTCATGACTTCCGTGCCCTCAACAAACTTACCATCAAAGACAAATTCCCCATTCTTGTCATTGATGACCTCCTGGATGAATTGAGTGGCACCCAATTCTTCACTAAACTTGATCTTCATTCGGGCTACCACTAGATACATATGAAAGAGAAAGACATTCCGAAGATTGGATTTAGAACTCATGAGGGCCACTATGATTTTTTGGTCATGCCCTTTGACTTGTGTAATGCCCCCTCCACCTTCCAAAGCCTCATGAATCATGTCTTCCATCCATTTCTCTTCCATTTTGTCTTAGTTTTATTTGATGATATCCTCATCTATAGCAAAACCTAGACAAACCATCTTGCTCATGTGGATCGAGTTCTCCATCTACTCTCCCAATGCCAACTTTTCCTAAAACAGTCTAAATGTGATTTTGGCGCCTCATAAGTAGAATACTTGGGTCATCTAGTTGGCAAGGATGGCGTCAGGGTGGATCCTAAAAAGATTGAATATATGCAAGACTGGCCTCACCCAAAGACTCTTAAGAGATTGCATGGATTTCTGGGCTTAACAGGGTATTATTGCAAGTTTGTTAAGAATTATGGGAAGATTGCAACACCTTTCACTGCTCTCCTCAAAAAGAACTCTTTCACTTGGACTCCATCCACTGCTCAAGATTTTCAAACCTTGAATATGGCCATGAGCACCACTCCAGTCCTCGCCCTTCCTAATTTCACAAAGACATTTGTGTTGGAATGTGATGCCTCAGGGAAAGGAATTGGTGTTGTCCTTATGCAATAGGGTCAACCTTTGGCCTTTACCAGCAAGCAACTATCTAAAATAAATATGGGAAAATCCATCTATGAAAAGGAAATGTTGGCTATTCTTCATGTCATTGATCTATGGTTCCCTTATCTATTGGGGAAATGTTTCCAAATTAAGACAGGCCATCAAATCCTCAAGTATTTTCTGGAACAATGCATGTCCTCCCCAGAACAACAAAAATGGGTGACTAAGCTCTTTGGATATGATTATGAGATCATTTACAAGAAAGGAAAAGACAATGTGCTTGTGGATGCACTTTCCCAAAAATATGAAGATGAAGGATCCCTTTTTTCTCTTTCATTCATTGTACCAGATTGGCTCCAAGATGTTCGCCAGGAATGGCTACAAGATCCCAAAAGTTCGCAGTTGATCCAACAATTGCAATCCAATGCTCCAACTTTCCCAAGGTACTCTTGGCTCCATGATTAACTTCGATACAAAGGCTGCTTGTATTTAAGTAAACAATCAAATCTTAAATCCACGGTACTTTATGAGCTTCATGCTACACCCACAGTAGGGCACTGTGGGTTCACCAAAACCTATGATAGGGTCAAACGTTCCTTTTCTAGGATGATATGAAATAGGACATTCATAATTTTTTCACTGAATGTGATGTGAGTCAACGCAACAAGGGAGAAATAGTCAAATCTTTGGGCACACTACAACCGCTCCCTATTCCACCTGCTATTTAGAAGGATATCTCTATGGATTTTATTATAGGATTACCCAAATCAGGAAATAAATCGGTCATCATGGTGGATTTTGATCTCCTTTCCAATTANTTATTTCTTTACAAAAATAAACACAATTAGACAACCAATTAAACACATGCCTCCTTGTAACTCCCATAAATATTTCCAAAATTTGAATATTAAATATCAGAAATAATTCAAATTATCTCCAAAATATGTAAATAACCACATTATCCAAAAAAATAGTTTGTTGTCCAAAACTTTCTGTAGTCCATTGTCTTCAACAAATAAACCATAAACATATAACTCAAAATCCATATTTGCCACTTTGAGAGGCAATCCTTCTTATGTCATTGTTGTCCCCTTTGGACTTCCCAAAATTAGCCTTAGGTTGATTCGAACTTTGAGGCTTAATCTAACTTAATAACATGGGAACAATCATCCCTCAGGTGCATACGGGAGGACATTGATTTTGTTGAGTCATTTGAAGGAGATGAGGGGGAAGAAGCATCTTTACCTTTGTCTTGCACATGGGGAGCCTCAGTTTTAAGTCATTTGCTAGCATGAGAGGATTGAACAAGTGAGTGTGGAGGGGAAATTTTAGAATTTGGGTTTACAGGTGGAGGAGGAGGCAATGAAAATTTGGGCTAGCCACGATGGTGGGAGACTATCATATGAACAAACTCCTACCATCCATCATTTTTGGGAACTTCTGGTTGCATATATACATGGGGAGGCACAGGAATACCAGGGATATTTTGCTACTAGAAGGGAGGCCTCTCTGGTCTAGGCTAAACTATCCCTTGCCCAATCCAATTGAAGAACCCAACTTGAAAACATGGGTTCAACTCCTGAGGATCTACATCAAAATGAATTGATAATCTGGGCCTTCTAGGCCCTATGTTCCAGTTATCCCTTCCCCTATTGTTTCTTCCATGACTGCCTCTACTGAAGAAAATCATCTTGTATGCAGCAATCCATTAGCAACTAGCCCTTAATAGACCATACATGACATTCTCTGTATATGAAACAAAGTTTGGCTCAGAAATTGACATAAGACCCATGCAATTCAATACACAAAAATTATTTAATAATTTCCAAATGAGCAGGGGGTGAAATAGGGTTCATGGGATATCTGGAGGGATTGTAATGAGAAAAAAAGTGGTAGCATGACAGGGAGTAAGAGCATGAGTACTTCTCAACAATTGATTAAATGACTGACTATGCAATAAATACCAAAATATATCACCTAGCACCTATTTCTGTGTCATATCGTTATCACTATCATATAGAGTTTTAAATTTATTTAATAGAACAGGGTGTGTAAAAATGAAATTGGGATCGTGAGAGGGGTACAATGAGCAAAAAAGTGAGAGTATGAGAGGGAATAATACTGATATTGTTCATAAAAAAAAATTAAAATCAAACAATGACCATAACTCTGTTCAGACCACAATTCAATAAGCATCCACTCTAAAACCAAAATCATTAAACTGTCCCTTATTTACAGACAGAATGCTTGCTGACTTCAATAAAAAACAATTCAATTGCCCATAATTCTTCAATTATATCAATATTTTCATATTATACAATAACTATGCAACATCATATTAATATCATTTCCACTAACATCATAACCATTCAAGCCACAGTCCTTTCTGTTCCAATGCAAACTCTTTTTCTTTTAAAACAAAATATAATATGCATTGTGATTCCAAACATCCACATCCCATATTCATTTCTTAAAATTGAATAATAATAGACCTTGTATTAACCACCAACAATCGACTTTCCATCACTGTTTGACATAATCCACTATCATCAAAACTCATAATCGGGCCTCGATTCAATCACACACAGGTATTCAACAATATAATTGATGCCAATCTTGATTTGATAATAACATTTAACCAAAAAACATGTAACTCTGAGCCTGAGATCTGTGTACATTAAACATGTACAAACTTCCTTTAAAAGAATTATCCAACAATTGACAGAACCGTAAAAATGACCGAAGAGAAACAAAAACAAGTCGAGCTCAGTAGAGCCAAGTCGTTCTCAACAACCCAGGCACACACAGGTGTCTTTTAAACTTTGACGAGACCATGATCATGCTAGGGTTTAACACAATAGTGGGTTTAAGAGAAAAATCTTGACCACAGGAGATATTCTTTGAGACACAGACACTTTTTTCTCTTTTAAAACTTTATTGCAGAGAGGTAATGAGAGTTGGCTTAATCAAGGAAGAATCCTCGAAAACATGGAGATTCCTTCCCCCGTTTTTTAAACATAAGTTATCACAGTGCAGTAATCACAGGTAATCAAGAAGAGTCTTGGAAGAACAGAGAGCCTGTGCTCTTTTAAAATCACCATAGTTGTTTAACTTATAACCCAAAAACTTGACAGTGACAGTAATCAAACATAACGGTCAGACACCTCCAATTGATAACTAGAGAGGCAAATTCTTATAAACAGTAAGGAAAGAATGCTCGAGCACAACCTGTGGCCACCCAACACATATACATGCTTCCAATCAAAGTTATGGGTGATACAAAGAGTCAACTATGAAACACTTTCGGAAATAGTGACAGTGAAGTAAATTCCATAAAAAACAATAGCTCGGGGCTCAGTCAAACAAGGCAAGAACAGTGTGACTCTCAACAGTTTCATTGCAACCTGGAAAAATGAATCATAGAAACAACTGAGATGAGAAGGAGTGAAAACGACTTCATACCAAGACTATTGTAAAACTCGAGTAATAAAAACTTCAAGCATGATACCCCATTATCATAATTTTCCATAGAGAACCAGAGTAAAACCCCAAGTTGACCGACATGTTTTACAGCCAAAAAACAATGCACATGCTATCCATGCAATAAAATCCATTATTTTCCTTTAAAACGCCAATAGTCCTGATTATTCACAGAAGAAACCGTATTCCCAACACTGATACCCAGTCAAAACATAATAAAAACACAGACCTCATGCAATCATGAGCCAACAAATCGATTCATAATACAGAGGGACCATCATGGATGGAAAGTAAAGGAGCCATACCTGGAAAAATTGGTTTAATGGAAGAGTTGGACTATGTTTTTTCCTTTCAAAACTAGAAATCACGGAGCTTCCACAACAACCAGAGCCAAATGCAACTATGGCTAGGGTTGTTACACATTATTTTGGTCACTCTGGTTGTGTCTCTACAGTTATGTGTTCAGGCTCTCATAAGGACCTTTTGCCTGAGAAAAGTGACTGTTGTCCTCTTCCATAAAACATATTTTTAAGATGATTTCGCAGGCTAACTATGTTGTAGGGTGCAAGAATCTTGATTCTCACAGGAAACCTTATACCTAGCTTGCGAGGTGTTCTCAGTCTGGTCTATAGGTAGGGTAAAAACTTGTTTCAAAGCTTAAAAGGAAGAGGAAGTTATGAAAGTTCTAGAAGAGGATCTTCTAGAAAATGAGTTGGAATTCACATGGTTGGAATCCTACTGACTTCTTAGATTTAGTGGGATCATCCTCATCCCTTTAACCATCTCTCCTTATCCTATATAATGAATGGTTTCTCAAGGAAGAGGTTAAGCAAGATTGTATAAAGAATTGATGAAAGAATAGATTCAGAATTGTGTGATGAATCATGTTTGAATTGATGCTTGAGGCCTCCATTTGTCCATCAAGCCCTAGTGGATCTTCTTCATGCAAGTTTGGAGCAAGTGTGTGTGTTGGAAAAAAGGACCACTGAAAGGAATCTTGCGACATCAAGGTGATCTGGTTGTATCTTCTACTTTCATATTAATATAATACAGTGGCATGTCCCTTTCCCATAAAATCACTCTTATTTTATTGCATAATTACTTGAGCATATGCATAGGTCATCAATGAATATACTTTACTATCTTCACTTTGGTTGGTTTGTGTTGTCTTGGATATGATTTTGCAAGAGCACTGGAGCGAAGTAGGAACAACAAAGACCTAAGGAAGCGATATAAAGGTATGTCACTCGTTCCTCCTTTGGTAGTAAATTCGATGATAGTTTCTTAGGGAAAGCATCACGTCCTGTCCTGTTTTTTTCTAGATCCAGATGGATCTAGGGAGATATGTTAGTGTCCGCATATACCGATTTATCCAATAACAAAATTCATTTCCGTCTCTCTCTTGTGTAATAAACAACCTTTAATAATATTGTGCAACTTTAAAACTCAACCAGTAACATTTTCTAGGGATCTTTTGCACCAACATCAACCAGGCTAGAGTTTTGGAATAGGTAGTGAGACACACTCTTCAAAGCGCAAAAAACACAATAGTATCTTGTGATAGGGAGTGTCAAATTCCATTTGCAACATTTTTTCCTAGGAAACCCTTCTCACACAAGGGTCAAACCTGAGGTCGCATTGAGATTGATAGAGTTACTCACCCTACTTTGTTGATCTCAGTGTAGAGATTGCACGTATTATGGGGGTTGCTTGAAGGTATACCCACAATGATGAGTGGAATCCTCTCAAGTTGATTTCGGGCTAGATACCCTGCCCTTGTGTGTGGATTGGACTATTGAATGTTCCCCCAGGCATCATTGTTATTTGTGGTAAATTTAGTAGCCTATCTTATTAGCATCTTACACAAGGTGACTGTGGAGGGGTAAGTATTCACGGTACCTAGAATCAACGTTGGCCAGACTCACTCGGGCTCCTTGGAGGGTATACCCATGATTATGTGTGGGAGCTTGCACCAAGGTGTAAGTCCGTTAAGCAGGTCGTCAACATAAATTTTCCACCCTAGCCCAGCCCCTTCTTGTCGCGACGTCGCGACGTTGGATTTCATCACCAACTAGTGATTTCGGAATAGGAAGGTCTTGTTTGCTTGATTTTGATTCCTAGATTTTACTAGAACGTGTTGTTTGTTTCCATAAGTTGGCCATAGAATTTATTTCGTGAGATTCTCGCTCGATCACCATTGACCCTCCACATCATTCACATAGAATGCAACGACTACCCCCAGACGATCTGGAAGGTTCTCAACCCTTGCCTACCAACTCACCGGAGGGCTCTCCTCAATAGAGTGAATTCCAAGACATTGCCACTCCACGAGTGGAAAGAACCAAATCTTTAGAACAATTTTGAATTATAGATTCTTGAGAGGGCTTGCGACTTCCTCCCGATTCCGTGAGATGTATTATTCGAGTGAATTCATCCAGATATATTGTTGTTGAGTCTTCTGAATTACCAACCGAACCTTTTATAGGCTCTGAAGGTCAAGATCCTTTTTGGACTACTAGCATTTTTAGAAGGGATCTCTTTGGGTCAAGATCAGGTGTTGATATCACTATCACACCTGAGCCACCTGAAACATCTGATCTAGATGCAATACCTTTTACTACTACCTATTATTTCCCTGGTTCAGACACTCAGCCAGCCGACCATATCTTAATTGATCCCCTTCAACTGGCCCATGATACAATGGTCCCAGATACTACAAATATTCACACCGGAAATACAGTGGCTAGACAAGCCCCCATTGGCACACCACTTTCTCCCAGACTCACCCCAATGCTTCCTCCTAGATATCATACATTGAATGCTTCTATTCACGTTCCTACACAAATCCCATCCAGGACTCCTGGCATTTCCACTCCTTCTGGGCACCATCTTGTTCCTAGTTTTATTCTGACACTTCCTTGAACCCCTTCTAGAGGGTCTCTTCCATCCCTTATTGGAGGAACTGACCCTAGTGGAACCATTCAATATTTCACATCTAATTACCAGATTCTCATTGGTAGACATTTTCACCCTGGAGGTCAAATCCCAATTGGAACATAACCCCTGATTGGAGGGAAACCCCCACCTACCCCACCCACTTGACAGAACATACTTGCAGACTTGGCCTAGTATTGGAACTATCTTATCCAAAATAATCCTCAATCGACTTTGGGACAACAACCTCAAACTAACTCTTTCATACCCCCTATTACAGGCCAACCATATCCAGGTCCGTCTAATTCCATTTGGGTCCTGAACACTGGACCCAACATCCCTGTTTAAGAGAACCACCCTAACCAATAAAACCCTATAAATTACATGCCTCCGTACCAACAACTGAATCTTCCCGGCTCTTCACATTATATGAAAATTGCTTACGGTCCTACTGGTATACCTACGAGACTTCCTCCCAAAAGTCACCTGTACCTTTCTTAGCCACCCTGGACCTCCCTGATCTATCTATAATTTTAAATGATCCTATCCATCACTCTCCTCAATGGCCCACCATACCAGCCAAAATGCCTTCCGACATTCCTAAGTTCGACGGTAAACTAGGAGAGGACCTGAATAATCATGTAATGAATTTCCACCTTTTGTTTTCATCCAACTCCTTGATGGATGAGTTTATTCGATTACGTCTTTTTCAACAAACTCTCATGGGTTCTGCCGTGAAGTGGTATGTAGAATTGTCACGAGGCTTCTTCGTTGACTTTAACACCCTCGCCATGGATTTCCTCACCCACTACCAGTTACCGATCCAATATGAAACATGAACCAAAATTTTGAGTTCTTTCAAACAAACAAAATCCACTCATATCTCTGATCACATTCATGAGTGGCGACGGCGATGACGTCTCATCAAAATTGAGCTTCTCGATCAGTTACTGGCAGAGTGGTTCATGAAATCATTCGTGAATGATATTTCTCGTGACATCTCCGTGGGTGGAGTTTTCATATAAGAACATACGATCAGTCGTGCTCAATACCTTGACCTCGTTTAGTCACAAATGGGTACTCTTTATGATTTTCTCCTTGACGCACCTCGTCCTTCTACTACTGCTTCTTCAACTACCCCTGTTGCTTCTCATGTGGTTGATGGTGTAATTGGCACTTTCCACGTCCAACCCCACTTTGCACAAGCCTCTACCACCAACCCTAATTCCATTTCTTATAATGTTCAAAATGCTCTGTCTCCTACTCCTCCCACCGAAAAGACTTTTGAGGTGAACTTTGTTCAATCTACCCCTGCCAGAAAGAATAAATCTAGAAAGGGGAAGGGTAAGAATAAGGAGGAAAAAAATAATCTGCAAGCTAAGAATACCAAAACACAACCTGTTGACGATAAGGATAAGCGCAAACCTCAATACCCTTGTCTTATCTGTGGTGACAATCACTACACTAAGGATTGTCCAAGACGAGCCAAGGTTACTAAGTTCCTTCAAGGGACCCCGACACTGCCTACCCCGGTCGTGTTGTCACAACCCTTTCCTTCTCAACAACAGGCCCAATTGGTCATTCATGACCAACCTTCCCCCTCCAATACATCCTATGTCTTAATGTGTACAGGTGATTCAAAAAAGAA
>JZKD02S1390168.1:81332-94717 GCA_000966675.3 Picea glauca
CCTTAGCTAGGATGAATCCTCCCTCAATGAATGGTGTGCCCCTCTTTCTAGAAACCCTCAACTGGTGCGCCCTCTCTCTATCTGCACATGTAACTGATGTAGAATCCTCTTGCAACTGAGTAGATCTGGAACTAGAATGGTGTGGGAGAATATTGCATCTCTAAGACCAATCTTGGGACAAGCTATGTGGAATATTTCACCATTGAATCATCCTCTAGGGTTTGTTAAGTCAAAACCCTCAAAACCCCCAATGTTGGGCTCACTAGCTAGAAGCTAGATATCAAATGATAATCATACATGAATCGTGAGTAGAGGCTCTTGCCTTCCTTTTATACTTTTTGGCTCACCTTGTCCCTCCAAAGTGACTTTCATTTTATTAATATTTAATTAATTAATTAAATTACTTTAATTAATTAATTAACCGTTTTACCTCTGAAAAGATCCTTATCTCTCCTTGTGGCTTCCCTGGCCACTAAAAGTCACTTCTAGCCATCCCTTTCTGTAGTGTTTCTCCTCCCGATTCCAATGAGCTAGTACACTGAGAGGTTCCTCCAAGTAATGTGCCCAAGATGACCTCTTCAATGATTTCAATTAACTTATAGCTCAAAGAAGTCAAAATCATGGAAATCGTCGGAATGCAATGAAACCAAAGCCAACCTTTGTGGAATGGCTCATAATGATGGAATATGATGATCAATGTAAGATGGACCCCACAATGCCTCTCAAATACCCCTGTACTTTCTATAACATCCATCTAGCTACTCTGGTCATCATAAATCTCTGCACTGTGATGATGTCCCAAAGTGGGGACATTATAGTCCTCCCTGCTAGAAAATTTCTTGTCCTCAAGCAATAACCGAATCCCCTCAAGTATAATGCCAGGATACCATGTCCAGCTGTGGGTTACATAGTAGAACCCATCCAAAGATGAAAAATCACACATGATGCCCCCTGGGTCCCATATCAAGTCATGAACTACTAGCCCCTAGGATGCATAATCCTGAAATACACCAAATCAATGAGTCTCCTATACTTGACACATGGACTCATCCTAGAGTGAGTCCATCCTTCTAGTCTCTACCAAGATCCACACAGCCTCCATCAACTGCACATGTTGATGCCCAACCGAGGTGATGCGAGACCTCCATGAGGCACTCGCAAGCGATGCACTCCTCTCAACACTGAAGATCAATGGAAAGTTAGAATAGCTTTCCCTTGCCATGGTCCACTCTCCCCTGTCGATCAATGAACTGATCAATCCTGCAATCCTTGGGTCCCATGCTAACCTCTATCGAAGATCCTCATACTAATGCTACCATGACTGTCTGCCCCCTACATACATCCTAAACCCTCCTCTCCTGGGTCCTCCAGTTGAAATACCTATGACCATTGGACTTGTTGTCCAACAACTATATCAGTGAAGACACCTGTGTAGAACAAGTACCTATCCAAACATCTCCATGCCCTATAATGATGATCAAGAGGAAGAAAAGGTCTCACCCCATAGGACAATTACCTTCAGACCCACTCCAAACCAAACCAAGGTGGAGTGTGTGGCTCTCTGGTGCAACCTGGATCAACATGAACATCGTGCTAACAAAATGGACTCTTGGGTCCCATGACAAACTTGGAAGGTTATCACTTCCAATCTCCTCTAACTTCTCCTATGTGAGATTGATCACTGTCAGAAACCCTATGTGCTCATCTACTACCACCTGGCCCATGATGCTATCTCTCTCTCACACCAAGTCACAATTGGCTGCCTATGACAATCTTTCTCTCTCCGATTGGATGTTGTAAAGGTACTCATGTCAGTAGGCCTCGGCCTAAGCACTCTCCATGCTCTCAAACACTGTATATATCTCCTCATGTGACTATTGATCTGGTGAAGGTGCTCACTTATAACTATGGGCTGTTGAAAAAGAGTGAAATATGCATACTCCCCTAAGTGTGTCTCATCCATGCAAGTTAATACACCCCTTTGAATCTCATCATACATCTCAACATGTCTCTGTGATCTATCACTCATCACTATATGCTTTGGAATAATCATGTCATCTCCCATAGACTCATGTTGCATCAAAGATCCTAGGTGTATTGCTAGATCAACCTCTATATGGAGATCAACCACTCCCAAGACACAAATGGAAGTGTCCTCCATCAACTGGTGCTCCTCTACTAGATCATCAACATCCTCTATCAACATGACTGATTGATACATCTGAGTGTCCACTAATACATATGAAGTGGATCTCTGAGGGATCTCCTCAAGAGACTCATCTGTCCTAGACTCTAATTCTTGAAGGGCGGTCTATGTGCCTCTCAAGAATCCTTGAGTGCTCTCCCACTCCTGAGTGAGTCGGTCCATCTCCAATTCTTGCTCCCTTAGAGCCTCATGATACATCTCACCAACCCTTAGTAGATAATCCCTGTCTGTCAACAACTACTAGTAGTCAGTCCTCATCACATATACTCTCTTCCTAAGAGTATGAAAATCATCAATGGCAATCCCCTCATCTAAACTACCATGTGACACTGATGCTCTCCAACAGTAATCTACCATCACTGCATGCATGTCATTAATGCGTTTAGTGGCTGCCATGATCATAGCCTCACTAACTCTCAACTGTCCTGCTAAGTGGTGTTATTCTTGATCATGGTCATGCTGAGGTGCCATCTCAGACCCCTCACGGCTAGTGTCAGTCCTACTAGTGTCAATCCTGCTAGTGTCAACTCTAGAATCCCCAACAACACCCTCTGCATAAGATGACATGTTGAACTGTCCACTGTCTATCGTGTTGTTGGGTACTCCTGTATGCCACTGCATCCCATCACTAGATTCTATCTCCCCCTGAATCACACTGTATCCTGTATGAGCAGTTGTATCCTCCGATGCACTCAAACTGCTACTATCCTCTATGCCTGGATCCCATATAGTTGTGTCTAGACACATGCTATGGTCTTCCTGAATACTAAAGAGTGCATCCTCATCAATGAAAACCGATCCTGGAAGTAAGTGCTCCATCAACCTTTCAACCTCTTCAATCTTCTCAACCCAGGGTGTCTCCAATAGATGTGACTCCATCTCCTCTGGCTGACTTACATGTGTGGGCTCAACTGCATGTACGTCCTATACCTCCTCATAGATCTGTGGGTCTACATGTCCATGGTGTGCATCCCTCACGCTAGGCTCATTCATCATACCTGAAGTGCCACTAATCTCCTCATGTGATGTGGCTATCATGGGTGTGTGAATAGGTGACAAAAGTGTCACGGCCCCCATAGAAATATCATCATCTCCAGATGCTAACACATGTGACTCTTCACTAGATTCACCACTCTACTGACACATAAAGACATTAATGGTATGTGATATGTTTGCTAGTAGACTAGTGATATTGTCCTGTCCATCCAATTGCCTATCCACTACACAAGGGCCATCATCCTCCTCAAGCGTGCAAGCATCCATAGCCTCTGTACAAGAGTCATCATCGCTACCCTCTGAGGTAGATTCACTATCACTAGCCTCTATGAAATAGTCACTGTCATCATTGGACTGCTCCAAATCCTCATCATCACTATCATAGTGTACCTCAATGATATGCTTCTTACCCTTACCCCTACACCTATGATCTGGTTCGCAAGACACCTTGCAATTGTAGCAAAGTTGTGTGCTCCTAATGGGTGTGAGGTTTCTCTGTGATTCCCTCCATCTAGCTACTCTGAATCTTCTTCCCTCTACTATGTTGGTCCAATATGTCACCTCATCTTCGCTCCAACTGGGGTTTTTCATGGATATAAACTTTTGGAGCATTATTAGAGTCCTAAGTCTCTCACAAAGTGCATGATATTCTCTTTCACAACTCACAACTATTCCAACAAAATATATAAACCCCATATTTTCTTATGGAAGATCCCTCAGGCTGGAAAAAGTCTAAGCTATGATACCACTGTAATGATCCCAAGCCATTATGCAAGGATCATCACAGTTTTGGTGTCTTTTTAAAACTTTTTCTGGTTGTGGTATTTCGTCAAACACTTTGTTGATCTATTTGTTTACTTGTGTTTACTTACTGAATGGCCTCTTGATTTTGGCCTTAGGGTTTACTGATGTGTTTATATGAATGTTTGCAGCAACTAACAAGAAGAGACAACCATGGAACATACCTCAACCATATGCAATATGATAGACAAGACAAAACATCTCAAACAACTTTTATTCATGAAACAGAGAAACCTTCTACAATGAAGATGCCGATCTAGAATGCTCAACAGATGGCCAAGAAGATAGACAATAGAGCTTCTACAAAATTCTCTCGACAATACAAAATAAGGCTCCAAAGGTTGGATAAGAAATGAAGATCAATGCCACGTCCTGTTGGATAACTGAAGCTCCTCAACAATTTGGCCCTGGTGCCAAAGATTTCCAATCACCTCAAGAAAGATGCCAAACAATAGATTGGGTAGTGGTAAGAGAAACCCAGGTGCCCGAATCTCCAAGATCCATCTCAAATCCTGTAGATCTGAACTCCTCCACTAACTGGTGCGCCCCATTGGATGAATGAAACCCTAATAATTCAACCTCTCTCTTAGAGACCTCCAATAGCTCCACCAATCCACTAGAATGATAGATCGGGGCATGACAATGAATACCCAAGTGCTCAGATCATCAAAATACCTACTAGATCCTTAGATCTAGCTACCCTCCAAATAATGGTGCGCCCTCCTCTTGGAAAACCATCCCACTCTCAATACAAATCGATCCTCCACTAAAAGACTCTGAAAAACCACCAAGAATTATATGAAGACACCTGCAAATAAAACCCAATGCCTGTAATTCCCGAAATCGCTTCTCCTCATCTAGGACGAATCCTCCCTTAATGAATGGTGTGCCCCTCTTGCTGGAAACCCTCAACTGGTGCACCCTTTCTCAATTTGCACATGCAACTGATGTAGAATCCTCCTGCAACTGAGTAGATATAGAACTAGAATGGCATGGGAGCATATTGCATCTTCGAGACAAAGCTAAGGATCATCACGGTTTTGGTGTCTTTTTAAAACTTTTTCTTGTTGTGGTAATTCGTCAAACACTTTGATGATCTATTTGTTTACTTGTGTTTACTTGTTGAATGGCCTCTTGATTTCGGTCTTAGGTTTTAGTGATGTGTTTATATGATTGTTTGCAGCAAATAAAAAGAAGAGACAACCATGGAACATACCTCAACCATTTGTAATATGATAGACAAGCCAAAACATCTCAAATAGCTTTTATTCATGAAATAGAGAACCTGCTACAATGAAGATGTCGATTTGGAATGCTCAATAGATGGCCAAGAAGATAGACAATAGAGATGCTACAAAATGCTCTTGACAATAAAAAATAAGCCTCCAAAGGCTGGATGAGAAATGAAGACCAATGCCACGTCCTGCTGGATAACTGAAGCTCCTCAACAATTCGGCCCTGGTGCCAAAGATGTCCAATCACCTCAAGAAAGATGCCAATCAGTAGATCGGGTGATAGTAAGAACAACCTAGGGGATCAAATCTCCAAGATCCCTCTCAAACCTTGTAGATCTGAACTACACTAAATGGTGCGTGCCACTGGATGACTGAAACCCTAATAATTCGGCCTCTCTCCTAGAGACCTCCAACAACTGCACCAATCCACTAGAATGATAGATCGGGACACGACAATGAATAACCAAGTGCTCAAATCATCAAAATACCTGCTAGATCCTTAGATCTAGCTACCCTCCAAATAATGGTGCGCCCTCCTCTTGGGAAAACGTCCCACTCTCAATACAAATCGATCCTCCACTGAAAGACTCTAGAAAACCACCAAGAATGATGCCAAGACACCTACAAAGAAAACCCAATACCTGGAATTCCCGAAATCACTTCTCCTCATCTAGGACAAATCCTTCCTCAATGAATGGTGCACCTCTCTTGCTAGAAACCCTCAACTGGTGCGCCCTCTCTCTATCTGCACATGCAACTGATGTAGAATCCTTCTGCAACTGAGTAGATCTGGAACTAGAATGGTGTGGGAGATTATTTAATCTTTGATACCAATATTGGGACAAGCTAGGTGGAATCTTTCACCACCGAATCATCATCTAGGGTTTGTTAAGTCAAAACCCTCAAAACCCCCAATGTTGGGCTCACTATCTAGAAGCCAGATATCAAATGATAACCATACATGAATCCTGAGTAGAGGCCCTTGCCTTCCTTTTATACTTTTTGTCTCACCTTGTCCCTCCAAAGTGACTTTCATTTTATTAATATTTAATTAATTAATTAAATCACTTTAATTAATTAATTAACCTTTTTACCTCTAAAAAGCTCCTTATCTCTCATTGTGGCTTCCGTGTCCACTGAAAGGCACTTCTAGCCATCCCATCCTGTAGTGTTGCTCCTCCCAATTCCAATGAGCTATTACACTGAGAGGTTCCTCCAAGTAATGTGCCCAAGATGACCTCTTCAGTGATTTCAATTAACTTATAGCTCAAAATAGTCAAAATCATGGAAATCATCAAAATGCAATGAAACCAAAGCCAACATGTGTGGAATGTATCATAATGATGGAATATGATGATCAATGCAATATGGACCCCACAATGCCTCTCAAATACCCTTGTAATCACTATAACATCCATCTGGCTACTCTGGTTATCATAAATCTTTGCAATGTGATGATGTCCCAAAGTGGGGACATCACATTCTTTCATAAAGTAACATTAAGTCTCCTATCTAATTTTATTTTTTTTGTTTAATGTGCCTTTCATGCCAAGATTTCTTGTGCACTTTCTACACTTGTTAATTCAAACCTTGGACAAATCGATCTTCCTCAAATTCTACTAGTTTTTACAGTCTCTTCTCCATTTCACCAAAATTTGTAAACTCTGATATCGCAACAATGCACAAACTCAGTATAATAAACTCCATAGGCATCATAAGATCTTGACCATGCATCAATCTAAATGGATTATGTCCTATCAAATTATTTCTTCTACTCCTATATTCCCATAACACTGTTGGAATTCTCAAGTCTCAATCATCCTGACTTACATTGAAAACCTTTGTAATGCATGTTCTAGGATCTTATTGAATTCTTCTACTACATCATTTTCCTGAGTGTGATACGGGGTGATACTTTGATGATGGATTTGAAACTCCTCTGTCAACGCTGCAATCATCCTATTAAGAAAGTAAGTTTCTTGATTACTTATAAGTATTCTAGCACATCCAAACCTCATCACCACATTCTCGAACAAAAATTGTGCAGTTGTCTCCGCACTGCAGGATTTGATTGGTTTTGCCTCGTCCCATCTAGTTAAGTAGTATGTCGCAGTAATGATGTACCTAGCTCCCAATCTATTATCCGGTGGATTAATCAGCCCTACAAAGTCCATTGACAATTTATCAAATGCTTGTAGTTTCACTTGTGGTACTAAGGGAATTTCATCTCTCCTGGAAGGCTTGCAAAGTCTCTGAAAAACATCACAACTCTCATAGAATTCCTTAGCATCTTTATGCAGGGTAGGACACCATAGTCCCAGATGAAAAAAAAATGTTTTGCTTCCTTTCTGGCATAGTGACCTTCTGTAACCCCTTCATGCACCTCTAACAAGATCATATGCCTTTCATGTTTTAATACACAATGTCACATAATACCATTTGTGCCTAACTTGTATAAATTTACTACTATCAACTGGTAGTTTGTTGCCTTCACTACAAGTTGCTTCTTCTGTGCAACTAGAAATTCTGGAGGGGCTAATCCCTTATTCAAGAACTAAACTCTGTTTGAAAAATAGTCATCCACCATTTGTACTAAAAATAAGTGTGTGTCTAGTAAACTATCATCCAAGTTTCTTGCATCTTCTACTGATAGTATACACGATAAATGATCTGCTCTTGAGTTAAAATTTCTTGGTTTCATGATCACCTCAAAGTCATATTCCTGGAAAAGTAGTAGCCATCTACATACCCCACCCCCCAAAAAAAAAAATTTCCTTGATAACTAGGTATCTCAGTGCGTAATGGTCTGTATACATCTTAAAATGAGATCCCAAAAGATAGTGTCTAAACTTTGTAAGAAATACACCATGGTGAAACATTCTCGTTCTATCGTAGTATAGTTCTCTTTTGTAGAGGATAACTTCCTACTTGCAAATGAAATAGAATGGTCTAATTCTCCTTCACCTGGTTGTGCCAAAACTGCTCCTAATGCTATAGATGATGCATCCACATGAACATGAAATTCCTTGCTCTAGTTAGGAAAAACTAGAATCGACGCAGTGACCATATTCTATTTCAATGTATCTAGACTCTTCTTACATTTGTCATTCCACTGATACTTCACTTCCTTCTTTAGTAACTTCTCCATAGGGGATGTGATCTGTGCATATTGTTTGATGAATTTTCTATAGTATCTTGTATGACCCAATGTGGATTTCAATTGTCACACTGAAGTTGGTGGTGGCAAGTTAACAGTCATTGCTATCTTTACAGGGTCAACTAACAATCCCTTGAAGTTCTTAGTCAAATCTTCGCAATGTCTTGTCCCTGTACGCACTTATTTTTCTATGTAACAATTCTTCAAAGTATTGTCCAGAGAATGCACAAATAAATGTGTCTTCCAAAGTATGCACTTATATTTCCTTGATCTCTACCAAGCAATGCAGGAAGGTCATATCTCAGACTGGGAAATTTGTCTTCTTCGTGATTTGCTCTCAAAATGAGCGAAAGATCATAGCCACATCTAGGGCCTCCGCGACCGATCTCTCCACGCAACATAAGAAAGTGGATAACATAGTGGAGGAATACTCAAATATCTTCTCCTCCCCTACTAGGTTACCTCTGCACTGCTAGGTCAAGCATCCCATCAATATGAACCCAGACACACCATTACCCAATGGGCCAGTCTATCGCCACTCTCTGTTAGAAAACGAGGAGATCAAGAGGCAGATCCAAGAAATGCTCCAAAAGGGGCGCATCTATCCTAGATCATCACCTTGTGGGAGCCCAAATGTGTTGGTGCATAAGAAATATGGGACATGGTGACTCTAGATTGATTACTGGGCCCTGAATAAAACCTTAGTTAGAAATTGGTACTCGATTCCCCAAATCAACAACCTCCTTGATCATCTCACGGGAGAAAAATACTTCAGTAAGATTGATCTGAAGTCTGGCTACCACCAGGTCCCAATAGAATAGACAAATGTATGGAAGAATGCCTTCAAGTCAAAATAAGGTCTTTTTGAATGGTTGGTCATGCCCTTTGGTTTGACAAATGCTCCAACAACTTTTATGAGGATGATGGAAAATATCCTATGACCTTTCACCAAAAATTTTTTAGTGGTGTATCTGGATGAAATCCTCATCTATAGAAGGGCTTGGGGAGAACACTTGCAGTATATTTAGCAATTTCTACACACCATGTGACAACATAAACTATATGAAAACTTGGAAAAATTCTCCTTTGGCATGGACAGGGTCCATTACTCAGGCTACATCGTTGATCAACATGGTGTGCATGTGGATCCATCCAAGGTCTAGGTCATCTGTGACTAGCCAACCACAACCAAACTCATTGAACTTCAAAGCTTCTTGGGCCTCTCCAATTTCTATCACGGGTTCATGCTGGGATTCTCTCATATCACATGGGCCCTCAACCAAGTAACCAGGGGTGGAGGTAAGGACAAATTTATGTGGGGCCTGTCCCAACAACAAGCCTTCGATGACTTGAAGAAGAGTTTGTTCTCATACCCATTACTTTCATTACTGGACCTACAACATCCCTTTGAGATCGATACAGATGATTCAGACTATGATGTGGGCATCATTCTCACTGAATACGACCACCCCATGGCATATCATAGTGAGATACTATCAGATGTTATTCATAAGTACCCTACTTACGACAAAGAAATGTACTCCATTTTGCAAGCCTATTTCCAATGGAGACATTACATTATTGGGAAGGAGACAGTCATCCAAACTGATAAAAAGCCACTACAGTTCATGCAGACCCAAGGAAAATTTCAGAATGACCGCCATCAGAAGTGGTCAACATACTTAAAACAGTTCCACCTCAACATCAAGTATAAAAAAAGAAGTACCAACCGAGTCGCTGACTATCTCAACCCACCTCCAGTCATGGAACTCATCACGATGCTAGAATCTTATGGCCAAGAGACCTCTGGATGGCCCCACCTCTACGAGACAGACCCTGACTTCTCCACCACCTACCAAATGTTGGGAGCTAACTCAGTTGTTGCTAATTTCCATCTTTAGGAAGAGTTATTGTGTCGTCTGGGCCATCATTTCATTCCATCAAGTGAGCATGCGAAGATGATTTGGGAATATCACTACAGTCGAGTGGCAGGACACTTTGGCGTCATAAAGATAGTGGCAGTCTCGCATAAACATTTCTACTAGTTGAAACTTTGACAAGATGTTAGAAATTATATCAGGCCCTACAATGCTGGTACTATTTCCAAACTGACCATTAAGAAATAGGGCATGTAAACCCCTCTGCCTACTCCTAACAGGCTATGGGAATCCATCTCAATGGACTACATGTCGTGCCTCTCATCCATAAAAAGGGGAAATGATTGTGTTTTTGTGGTTGTTGATCGCTTTTCCAAGATGGTGATTCTAGCTGCCTACAAGAAGAACATCACAGCAAAATCCATCGTCAATATCTTCTTCGAACGAGTATTGGTACATTTTTGGATCCCATAAACCATTATCTCATACTGTTATAGTCGGTTCCTCAGCTCATTCTGGTCGAGCCTCAGGTGGGTGACAAAGTTTGGTTGCATTTGCAGAAAGAATGTCTTAGAGGACCCCATCAGAAGCTTCACCCACTCCGTTATGGGTTGTACACTTTCACCAAGGCTTTGGGTGAAAATGCTTTTGAGCTCAACATTCCCCCCTTCCTTGTTCTGCATCTAGTCTTCAATGTGGCTCTCCTTCGGCCATATTTCCCACCATTATTGGAAACCTCAGAGATAACAGAGCAGTTGGCACCAACAAATCTCAACCCTGACTACATAAACTAGGAATAAAGTGATCAAGGGCACTTAAAAACAAAGGATCCAACTTTATCGAGTCGTTAAAGTAGGGCAACTCTTGCACCAAGGCAAGTGACTCACCCGGGGCCATATTCAACATAAATTTCCTCATCTGATGGGGGAACTCAATGCAATGGAGGCCATTGATTCCTAAGGAGGGAGTATTGATCCAGGTGGATATCGGTGGCCACTCACCTATTCCACTGTCTCAAAAAATAGTTTTCCACCTTGGCAGTCTTTCGATAGTTTTTTGGGTTCCAAACTTTCGAGGTCGTTTTGAGGCCCTAAATGACATTTTTTGGGGATTTGGGGAACATGGGACTATTAGATTCACTTACTTGGGCTAGTAAAAAATTGTTCTTCTCGGGTATACCTTTCCAACGGGATATCGTGTGCCTAAAACAAAGATTGTATGCAAAAGTTACGACCCCGGGAAGTTGATGTACTAGCTTACCCAAACAGGGCCCACATGAATTTTGGCGCTTCATCTCCTAGGGTTAGGTTTTTGGATGTCTAGGGTTTTTGACATTACTTTTTATTGTAAAAGGCCTCTAGAGCCTCATTGTAACCATCTTCTTGTGAATGAGCGTATTTGACACATCTCTTCTAAGAGATAAGCTGCCACCATTCCAACAAACTTGTTTTTCGTTGCATTTTACAATTTCAACTTATTTTCTTATTGAATGGAAAACCAGTTTTACTGTATCTCTCTTATTTTGTGTTAAGAATCATTTAATAATATGTATTCTTTTCATTCTACTCATAAAATCCGGATCAATATTGCTATGGGAGGTTGTGTGTTGGAGGAGGAAATCCCTCCACAGAAATAAGACGACTTCATGCAAGGAGAAACCCCCATTTTCAATGGATCGCACAATAAAGCCACTGGGATTGATTGGGATGATTGTTGGGCTGAGGAGGAGACCCATCTGAAGAAACATACGGGTAAGGTAGAGCATCCAGCCTTGACATGCCATGATTTGCCCAATCCTTTCAAGATTACGAAGGACCATTTAAATATGATCTTTGAGATGAGAAGAGACATGGCTAACCAACTTCACATCCAACACGCCCTCAACAGATATATGGATATGTTGTTTGATTCCCTTTCAAGAGAGCCTGTGAAGAGTCGTTGCCCAACCTGGTGCCAATCGTTTTCCTTCATTGTCCGACATGATGGAAGTCTGGGTTCTCCTCAAAGTTAGTTTCTTTACTGTTATGTTATCATTCTTTGCTAGGATGCATTCATAGTCAAATTTTGTTGTAGATAGACTCTGGTATATTGGCTTGCCCATGAACATAGCAGGCCACCTGTTCTGGTTTCCATACATGTGGCAGATTTTGATGTATGTTTGGACATGTCTTTCTTTTTTGACATTTAGGGTAATATAAACTCTTTTTTATTTACAAAAAAAAAGAAATGAGGCTTAGGAGCATTGGTCATTGATCCTGATAAAGTGATTAGAAGTTTTATTTATGTCATGTGTTCATTCTATTGACTATGTTTTGAATTAATTTGCTACTATGTGGGTTGTTGTGATTTTTTTACGTGAGTTATATTTGTCGGAGGGTTATGTGCCTACCTACATCATCATGAGTCATGCAAGATTGCATAAATTTGTTCAAGGCATGGGTGATGTTCATAAATTTTTGAAGCTCTATATAAGCACTATAAATCCATCATCTTTCTTGTTGTAGTATAAATCTACAATATTATATTTGTTTCCTCTTTGATACTTAATTATGATGTTACATTGTTGCAAATAAGTTTTATGCTTCATATGGCATGCATTCTCTCTCTTTCTTTGTTCCTAGAAAATATTGAGAGGCTTATGGTTTTKTGAATAGATGTATATTTTTTAAGAATATATATCAATAATGAATGASTTATTGATCCAAYGTATTCATCTTATGATCATAATTTAGTAATTTAGAACAACACCTTATAATATCTCAAAGAGGAATGAAAAGGGTTTTCATTGGTGCATCAAAATTGCACCCATTTCATTTCTAGAAGAATCCATTTCAATATCAAAGGAGTTTTTATTGTAATTCAAGGACATGAAAAGAAAATCATGGACACTTAATCCTTTTGAATGTTGTCTACCACACATGTTCTCAACTAAAATAGGCTCAATCGTAGTTCAATACATTAAGAAGGTGTACAATGTGGACAAAGTTGGAAAAAGTTGGAAAAACAAATCTTAGATAGTTCACCATTTCATTGAAACTTCATAAGACATGGATGTTTGTTGGTGGTGGTGTAGCACCCCCACTACTAAACTCAACAATTTAAACGAATACTTG
>JZKD02S1390168.1:121258-133771 GCA_000966675.3 Picea glauca
ACATTTGATCTCCTCGACCCACAATATATCCAAAATTAGTATACATTTACATTGATTACAAAAGAAAAACAATCATTAATATATGTCGTTAGTCCCCCAAAAAGTGACCAATAAAGATGAGGAGCCCATATATTAAATTGGCTAAACTAGCTAGAGTTTCCTTATCATGTGACTAAGAAATGTTACGTTATTTTGAAAGAAAATACTGCAATTATTTTCATGGAATTAATTTTGATACCATAACAACATTAATTCAACGAGGCCAATTGCATAGACGAATGATGGTACAGATCTCTTCGCACTACAGTCTTTGATTGGTTTTGCCTCGTCCCATCTAATTAAGTAGTATGTCACAGTAATGATGTACCTAGCTCCTAATCTATTAGCTAGTGGATTAATCGGCCCTACAAAGTCCATTGACCATTTATCAAATGCTTGTAGTTTCACTTGTGGTACTAAGGGAATTTCATCTCTCCTAGAAGGCTTCCCAAGTCTCTGAAAAACATCACAACTTTGATAGAACTCCTTATAATCTCTATGCAAGGTAGGACACCATAGCACTGCATGCAAAAAAAGTTGCGTTGCTTCCTTTCTGGCATAGTGACCCCCTGCAACCCCTTCATGTACTTCTAACAATATCATATGCCTTTCATGTTTTAATACACAATGTCACATAATACCATTTGCGCCTAACTTGTATAAATTTACTCCTATAAACTTGTACTTTGTTGCCTTCACTACAAGTTGCTTCTTTTGTGCCACTATAAATTCTGGAGGGGCTACTCCCCTATTCAAGAACCGAACTATGTCTGAAAAATAGTCATCCACCATTTGTACTAAAAATGAGTGTGTGTCTGGTAAACTATCATCCAAGTTTCTTGCATCTTCTCCTGATAGTATGCATAATAAATGATCTGGTCTTGAGTTAAACTTTCTTGGTTTCATGATCACCTCAAAGTCATATTCCTAGAAAAGTAGTAGACATCTACATATCCTCCCCCAATACTGGCTTGCTCACTCGGTATCTCAGTGCATAATCGTCTGTATACATCTTAAAATGAGATCCCTAAAGATAGTGTCTGGACTTTGTAAGACATACACCATGGCCAGACCTTCTCATTCTATCATAGTATACTTCTCTTTTGTAGAGGATAAATTCCTACTTGCAAATGAAATAGGATGGTCTAACTCCCCTTCGCTTGGTTGTGCCAAAACTACTCCTAATGCTATAGATGATGCATCCACATGAACATGAAATTCCTTGCTTCATTCAAGAAAAACTGGAATCGACGCAGTGACCATCTTCTATTTCAATGTATCTAGACTCTTCTAACATTTTTCATTCCACTAATACTTCACTTCCTTCTTTAGTAACTTCTCCATAGGGGATGTGATAATCGCATATCCTTTGATGAATTTTCTATAGTATCCTGTATGACCCAATGTGAATTTCAATTGTCACACTGAAGGTGGTGGTGGCAAGTTACAAATCACAACTATCTTTGCAGGGTCAACTAACAATCCCTTGAAGTTCCTGGTCAAATATTCCCAATCTCTTGTCCCTGTACGCACTTATATTTCTATGTAACAATTCTTCAGAGTATTGTCCAGAGTATGCACAAATAAATGTGTCTATTCTTGCTGAGGAATTGATCTCCATGTCATAGTACACTTTGTAATATAGTCTGATGGGAAATTTAATCCATTATAGTTCGCCATGATGCTTTCATTCTTTGTTCTGAATCTGACTTGTAATAACCTTTTGCACTAGTGCCAATTTCTTATTCCATCTTTTTTCATAGCCCACCATCTCCCAAAATTCCCAACTAACTTCTGCCTCTTCAACGCTAACTCCTTAAAATGGGCTAACTACCTTCCATGCACGTTGTTCCTTTGTTTATTTGTCACACAGCCCGTTCTTGAATGATTTCCAAAGCTTACCCAAAAATTCCTACTCCAACATGTACACATTAAATTTTAAAACCAAAACGTGATTTCAGACCCTACGCCTTAAACCAAAACCACTAGATAGAGAAATTCCTATGCAGACAAAGACTTTGTATTTTGATTAGTGCATTCTCATATTTTAGATTTGATTCTTGGAATTTTCATATGTTGTAGAGGACACATTCCTCCATATTTTCATGACAAAACATAAAAAGTAGATAGTTTAAGTGGCACACACAAGCCTTGTATAATTCATAGATGATGCACAAAATTTCCTAGATGTAGGTCTTCAGAATTTTACCGTACATGTAGTCAATATTTGGAATCAAAGCCAAAAGATTTTAAAGGATGTAGAGGAGATATTACTCTACCCTCAAAATTTTCATATAAATTTTTTGAGTTTAAGTAGGTCAATAAATTCAAACACAAAGCACAACGAAAGCAGTCTGAAATTCTCCACATGCACATATTTTCTAATTCGACTTTTAATATTCAAATTTTGAACTATGGATTATGCCTATAAGTTTAAGAGACAATAATTATCTTATAAAATTCAAATTATGCAATTTTTTTATCTACCCAATGAAATGAAAAGTCTCTGTAACTGAACAGTCACATACTCTAGCATAAATATTTAAAGCCTTGATGTAATTAGTGTGTTTGGTCTCTCATATATTATCCTACAGAGTGAGCCTTATGTAGAATCTAGGGGCCTTTATGGTACTACTAATATACCATTAGTTCTCCATAGTTTTAGTTTTATATAGTTGTTTGTAGGGTTGTTGATCCATAAACCTGTAGATAGTATGTATGAATGTAATGAGGATTAAGAGCACCCCCGTATGGGGTGACACTTGTCGAGCACATGATACATGGAACTCTAGAAATGATTGTAGTTAAATCCCCTCACTACCATCCCCCCCCCATACGCCAATCCACTATGCCTAACATTCAACTGGGTAAGGAGTTAGTGCATTTGGATAGTCAGGGGAGTTTAATGGCACACAAGGCTTGGCCCTAGAGAGTTGGTACAATGCAGCAAGGAAGCATCACCTTAGGAGTCATGGCAACCCAAAATGTCATCTCTCTCATCATCACATAGGTAATCTCTTGGCAAGGTTCTTATCTCCTGTGTTTTCCCTTGGCTCTGCATTTTTCACCCACAATATTTGTGCAAGTGAGTTGAATCTTTGAAAATTCTCTTTCCCCCACGTCCAACTTCTCCTTCAATTCCTCTCGCAGTAGTGTCGAATCCATGGATCGAGAGAGAGGCAATCCCAAATGTTTTTTGACCTACTACATTATGGTAGGTCAGCGTCGACGGACATGTTCATTCTCTCTTTCTCCCAATCCTAGTCAAAACTCTATCTACCATCCTTATTCCGACCAAAGCTGGTGCGATGAATCCCAACCTACACCCCAATTTCCTAACCATGAGATAAATTATGGTGGTTTTATAGTGGAGGAGGAGATTCCTCCTAATTGGGAGGACGACATCACAAAGAAGACAACACAAACCAACACTGCCCTCCCTTTCAATTATCTTGATATTTCTATGGGAGGTTGTGTGGTGGACGAGGAAATACATTCACAAAAGCAAGATGACTTCATGCAAGGAGAAGCCGCCATTTTCAGTGGATTCCACAATAAATACATCGGGTTTGATTGGGATGATTATTGGGCCAAGTATGAGACCCATCTAAAGAAGCATACAAGTGAGCTAGACCATCCAGCCTTTGCACTCCATGATTTTCCCAATCCTCGCAGGCTTACGAAGGACCAAAATATGATCTTTAAGATGAGAATAGACATGGCTGAGTAGCTTCACATCCAACACTCCCCTAGTAGATGTCTGGCTATGTTATTTGATTCCCAGTCATGTGAGTCTATGAAGAGTTGTTTCCCAACCTACTGCCAGTCATTTTCCTTCACTGTCCACCATTATGGAAGTCTGAGTTCTCCTCAAATTTAGTTTCTTTACTGTTATGTTATTAGTCTTAGCTAAGATGCATTCACAGTTAATTTTTTTTGTATACAGACTCTGGTGAATTGGCTTGCCTATGAACATAGTAGGCCACTTGTTTTGGTTTCCATACATGTGGCATAAAAGGTTGCGGGTTTTGATGTATGTTTGTACATGTCTTTATTTTTTGGCATTTTAAGGTAATATAAACTCTTTTTTATTTACAAAAAAAAAATGAGGCTTACAAGCATTGGTCATTGATCCTAATAAAGTGATTGGAAGTTTTATGTATGTCGTCTGTTCATTCTATTGACTACATTTTGAATTAATTTGTTACTATGTGGGTTTTAGTGATTTTTTTACGCGATTTTGATTTGTCATAGGGTTATGTACCTACCTGCATCATCATGAGTTGTGCAAGATTGCATAAATTTGTGCAATGCATGGATGTTGTTCGTAAATTTTTGAATCTCTATATAAACACTATAAATCCATCATCTTTCTTGTTGTAGTATAAATCTAAAATATTATATTTTCTTTCTATTTGATACTTAATTATGATGTTACATTGTTGCAAATAAGTTTTATGCTTCATATGGCATGCATTCTCTCTTTTTCTGTGTGCCTATAAAATATTGAGAGGCTTATGGTTTTGTGAAAAGATGTATATTTTTTAAGAAGATATATCAAAAATTAATCACTTATTTATCTAATGTATTCATCTTATGATCATAATTGAGTAATTTAGAACAACACCTTATAATATCTCAAAGAGGTATGAAAAGGGTTTTTGTTGGTGCATCAAAATTGCACCCATTTCATTTCTAGAAGCATCCATTTCAATATCAAAGGATTTTTTAATGGAAGTAAGTCAAGGATATGAACAAAAAATCATGGACACTTAATCCTTTTGAATTCTCTCTACTAGACATGTTCTCAACTAACATAGGCTCAATCATATTTCAATGTATTAAGAAGGTGTACAATGTGGAAAAAGTTGGAAAAAAAAAATCTTGGATAGTTCACCATTTTATTGAAACTTCATAAGGAATGGATGTTCTTTAGTGGTGGTGTAGCACCCCCACTACTAAACTCAACAATTTAAATTGATACTTTTTAAACTAAATTCTTTCATAATTGACAAAAATTCCCATGCATCTAACAACATTTTAAAAAACATGAATGCATCCAATTCTACATACATGAAACAACATATAAATACTCAAGAACTTAGAGTAAAATGCACAACAAATTGAACCCATAATTAGAAATAGAGGATAGAACAAAAAAAACACTTTCTTTGTAAGAAAATGTGCAACCAGCTGCGGAGGACATATGTTCCACCCAACCATAGAATTGTTTCTTCAAATATCAATAACAAGTCGCCCTCGAGCTGGGGCTATGAATCCAAAAGAAAGGATGTCTCCTAAGAGTTTCTACTATCCACTCTCAACCCAAAATAACCCACAACGAGATAATTTCCTACAACCATTCAATTCCACAATATCTCTTTCCCCTCAACCTGCACAACCTAAGGAATGTGATCACATTCTCCACCACATAGTTCCTCGGGATATTCCACTTCTCTGCACAGATCCAAAACAAGTTAGAATTGAAATATCTCTTGCTGAGGACTCTAGGGATTCCAATTGCAATAGCAAAAGGTCACAACATCAAGCTCACTGGATATTGCATAGAAATATCACTCTATAGGCCTAACAACCTAATTATTCATGCAATTACATCTCCAACAAGATGCACAAAAAAAACACTATGGCTCTCTTCAAGCTCCAACATTAAACACACTCTTGTTGTCCCAAAAATTGCTTGTAAAAATTGCCTACAATACCCATTAAAATTTCCTTTTACCCATGCATGTTGACTCTCACATTCTCCAATGTTGATTGTACTCAGCCCCATTCTCTCAATAAATATTTGAGATGACTTTTCATGCCAAGCCTCTTACATCTATTCAATGAGTGGCGCTTTGATACACTCAAAAAGAAAAATATAAGGTTCATACAAAACCAATAATTTTAGAAAATGCATTAGGGATTAATACACATGAATAATTCCCCCCCTATAACCCCTCTCTTATGGAAACTTATCCCCCATGACTTTGTCTATTTCCATCTTGAGTCAGAGATAAATTTTATTTTATTATTTTGATATATAATGCTTACTTATTACATCGTTGGGCTTGTGGCCATACATCGTATATAATTATACATAGCTAAAATGGGGATTAAAAATGGGGATGTTACAGGTGGCTAGCTAATAATGGATGAAATTGTTTCCAAATCAATGCTTAGTCCAACTGTGTCACATGGAATCCAATATACACAAGTTATAGTATCATGAACATATACTTGTGTATGTTTGAAAACATTTGCACACGTGCTTTTTACCAGGTGGTCCATTGTGGATTTGTTTCCTTCGCCTCATTATTCACCTTTTTCTTCTACTTCTTGTTCCATATAGTGTTTACCCTTTGCTTCGTTTAGTGTTTGGTATTATTTCCTTTTGGCCTGTCTTGGAAACCATATTTTTTCGGTAGGTGTAAGGATGAAAATTGCAAATATTCAATACCACTTGTGTCATGGAAGCGGGAAACCCAAAATTCATTCAATTTCTCCTCACTTCTTCCTTGTGAACTAACAAGATTTCCAATTTGGACTTACACATCGTCTCAAAAAACTTTAGTGGTGACCAATTCCTCTCCTTATTTTTCATTTTTGTTGTGTTTTTACTAAGCACTCCCTTGTGGTTTCATTTCCTCCACCTCGATGTGCACCTTCATATTCCTCTTCTCATTTTGCATGGTGTTTTCCTTGTGTTTTATTTAGTAATTAGTCTTATTTCCTCATGTCTTGTCTTAGAAACTACATATTTTTAGTATGTATATTCCATGCCACTCATCTCATGGAAGTAGGAGACCAAAAATCATTAAAGGTCTCCTCACTTCTTCATTGTGAATAGGTATGCTTGCTAATTTGGGCTTGTAAGTCATCTCAGAAACGTTAAGTGTTGACCAAGATCTTTCCTTATTTTTCAATTTTGTTTTCTTTTTACCAATATCTCCCTTTTGGTTTCCTTCCCTTCATCTCAATTTTCACCTTTGACTGCCTCTTCTCATTCCACATGGTCTTTTTCTTTGGTTCTGTTTGGTGTTTGGTGTTATTTCCATATGGCATGTCTCAACAACCCCATGTTTTTGGTAGGTGTAAGGATGGTGGCTCAAAAATAATCCATGCCACATGCCATTTGTCTCATGGAAGTTGGAAACCCTAAATTTGTTCAATGTCTCCTAATTAGTCCTTCCTTGTGCATGAATGGACTTGCAAGTCATCTTAAAAAAATTAAGTGGTGATCAAGACCTCTCATTTTTATTTTCTTTTTACCAATCATTCCCTCGTGGTTTTTTTTCCTCCACCTCGTTGCTCTCCTTTGTTTTCTAACTTTTCATTGTGTTTTCCTATGTTTTGTTTAGTGTTTGGTATTATGTCCTAGTAACTTGTTTTAACAATCACATCTTTTTTGGTAGGTGTGAAGATGGATGATTTCCAATATTCCATGCCACTCATCTCATGGAAGAGGGAAACCCAGAGTCCATTCAATGTCTCCTTGCTTCTTCCTTATGCATGAGTGAGGTTGTCAATTTGGCCCTACAAGTCATCTAAAAAAATTTAAGTGGTGATCATTTCCTCTCCTTATTTGTCATTTTTGTTTTGTTTTCCCCAAGTGGTCCCTTTTGGTTTTGGTGTCTCTAAGTGTGTCTTCCTCTTCTCGTTCTGCATGATGTTTTCCTTATGTTTCATTTAGTGTTTGGTATTATTTCTTTGTGGATTGTCTTGGAAACTAAATTTTTTTGGTAGATGTGAGGATGATGACTTGAAAATATTCCATGCCACTTGTCTCATGGAAGTGGAAAACCACAAATTTGTTCAAGGTCTCCTCACTTATTCCTTGTGCACAAGTGGGCTTGCAATCCATCTTAGAAAGGTTAAGTTGTGACCAAGACCTCTCCTTATTTGTCATGTTTGTGGACCAGAACCTTTAATTTGTTTATTGTTTGTTCTTCTTGCCTTGTAGCTTGTCTTGAAAACACTTAGAGCTTTCCTAATTTTCGATAAACACTTAGGAAGATTTATAGTTTATTTTGTTTTGCAAATGTCCAAGTTATTTATGAGAAATAAATTATCACATTGTTGTGTTTCCACAGATTTGCATTGAAGAAACTCGAGAGCCATCTCCACATCCTGTAGGAAAATAACCCCATACTAAGGTATCATGTGTCAAGTTAAATATGCTTTTAATCTGTTATCTTGTTTTGGTTATTTTTCATGTTTCTTATTAATCTAACATATTATAAATGTGTATGTAGGTCCCATCATTATTATTTAGTTCGCCAAGTCCATCTTTATCGATTCTATAAAGGGGTTTTGTCACTACCCATCCATACACTATGGATGCACCTATGTACACTACACCACTCTACCCTACCACAACCCCTTATTCCATCCACCATTGCATCTATTATAGTTATATCTACAATGGTTGCATTTATAATTTTTGCAAATACATCAACCCTATCCTCCATTATTTCATGGAAGCATGTTATCATTACTGGATGAATTATTATCCAACATGAATGAAATTGATTTAAGATATTTTGATTTTTTCTTTTTTTCCAAGTGCAAACTTTTCTTAAATGGAAAAAAATAAAAAAATAAAGTTTATATTTCTAGACATTTGATCTCCTCGACCCACAATATATCCAAAATTAGTATACATTTACATTGATTACAAAAGAAAAACAATCATTAATATATGTCATTAGTCCCCCAAAAAGTGACCAATAAACATGAGGAGCCCATATAGTAAATTGGCTAAACTAGCTATGGTTAAACTAGCTAGAGTTTCCTTATCATGTGACTAAGAAATGTTACGTTGTTTTGAAAGAAAATAATACAATTATTTTCATGGAATTAACTTTGATACCATAACAACATTAATTCAACGAGTTCAATTGCATAGATGAACACATGTGATTTTCTTATAAATATTCTAATATGAGGTTTCATAGCAATATATATATTACAGCATCAACAGTTTAACCCAAACTGTAGTAACTGAATTACCTCGAGTGGAAGCCAATTCACCCAGCCTAATAGGTCGAGAACAACTGTATCAAGTTACCGGTCATATGAAAATGTCTAACCACTAAACTAACATCGTCCCATGGGGAAAACCGATTTACTATTGCATCTAAGATTGACATAGTTTAAACCAGACAATATATACTTTAAAGTGACAAGTGGGAAAATAGAATCTAAAAATCCAGCTGACCATGCAAAGAGACACCTGTGCCAATCAAGTTGTGGGATTGTACTGTGGCCACACGTCTCAGGAGGTGGATTTGAGCATCGGAGTCGTGTCTGGTGTTGATTCCTCCTCTGGATTCCTTAGCGCATTTGGTACAAGGATCTATTATTCATTCTCGAATGCATTTGGTTATGCATCTGAGGGGTGTCACAATTCATGCAAGGCTGAGAGAATTTGAAGGAATTGTGTCCCCTTCCCATCTAATATTTCTAGATGAAAATGGAGGTCGTCCAAATCCTTTTTCAATTCAAATACCAGGACTTATAGAATTGCAAGGCCTTCTTGTATCTTTGTGCATGAGACACAGTCTGTTTCAGAGTGAGGTTGTGCCTATTGATGCCCATGGTTGGCGCCAAAACCTTCACTCGAAGCTTGGGCGCAGAAATCTTCGGTTGGGGGTGAATGGAGTAGCGAAGGTTCATGGGCTGAATTCACAGGAGAATTGGGAGGAATGACTGGAGCTGGCTGCGAGGAAGAGGCCAGGTATGAAATTGGCCTTGGGATGAAACCCAGAGAATTTCCCAATAGATCAAACCATTTGATCTTGCATGCATGGGGCGAGGAGAGGGGTGAAAGACCACCAAGCCTATGGCCAGACTACGTCAAGGAGGTTGGCAAGGAGGGTGATGAACTGTGGGAGGGTGCAGGCAGGGGACGAAGAGCTAAGCACAGTCGGTTTGTCTTCCAAGCCGAGCCACGTTTAAATTTTCCTCGATGTCTTGGAATGATTGATGCATGGTGAGGAAAATCAAGCACATGAAGAAAGTTAAGGAAGCCAAGGAGCAGTCGGGGAGAGCACATACTACTGGAGGACTCGGCCGAGTGTGAATGAAGTTGCGAAGATGCCTCGTGAGGTTCAAAGTGGAAAAAACACTAGTGGAAGAGGACACACACGAGGAGAGTAAAGACTGAGCCATTGAATTGGTCCATCGAGGAGATGAGAGGCCAGATCCAGGCGCACTAGGAGTAATGGCACTCTAGTTACAATCGATTTTTTTTAAATGCATGGCGCTGGAGGGAGGGGAGGGCATGCACCTATCATGTGGTTGGGTCCATGTTGGTTGTCACATGTCCTTTCCATTTGACATCTGGACAACACTATCACCCCATCCGGGGAGATGTCGATGGATAGAGCCTTTTCCTTGCATCTCTGGAGGATGAGATGTGTATGGTGGATGGAAGCTTGGCAGACGAGGTCTGGTCCCTCTAAGTTAGTTCTAAGATTGGATAGATTGTCTGTGACCTAATTCGCCTTTCATATCACATGCGAGGGGATGAGGGCTTGATTGGGTCAGATATGCGTTCAATTGTTCTAATTCCATAAGAAAGTCACCAATATACCACTAGAAGAGAGTAGTATTTCCAGTATACAATTAAAAGAGAGGCGTTCAATTACTTTTGACTACGTTTCCAATTTTTCAAGTTGAAGAGATTCCATTTCCAATTTTTTTGTTTTGAAGTTGAAAACAAGATAATACTAGCTATTTACAAAATGTTAGGGTGATCAACCTGTGTGAGAATCCACCTGCTAAAGCACAAGACGCTTTTAATTGGACCTTGTGTTCGTACTCTACCTTGACATGGACACGTTAGATATGTATACATATTTCTTAAAAAATTTAGTTGATTTTTTCTCACTTTCAATTAAAGATTTCTAAACTTTAAAAGAATTCAATTATTTTATAAAGAGATTTAAATTTTAAAAGAACTCAAATGTCAAAAGAAAGGTTTGAAATTTAAAAGAATTCAATTGTTTTGGTTTTAAAAAAATTGGATATATTTAAAAAAAAAAAAAATTATAATGGAATATTTCTATTATTAATGTAATAAAGATATACCATAAAAATATTATAATGATTTATTTTTTTAAATTTAAAATGGAATTAGTTGTACTTGGAGGTGACACCTAAATGTGTATTTATTTATTTGCAGGTGACACCTAAATGTAGTTGGAGGTGACACTTCATTGTCATGTTTGCTCTTCAATACTTGTCTCGTCAAGTTGGATCTTTAATGATTTTAACCATCTCGTCAAGTTGGATATTTAATGCCTTCAAGCGTATTCTACATGGAACTTCAACCTTGTCTTTGTTCTTCATATTTTATGTCACCTTTATGCACAGTTCACCTTCCTCTTTCTTATCTGCGCCATTTTCCGATTCATACTTCCAACCTTCAAACTCCTTTATTGTTTTTCTTTTTTTTCTATTTTTCTCTTTTTCTATATATTAATACACTATGGTACACATATTATGCACTGAGAATAGTGCGCATAATCTCATTTATCCCTATACAATTTCAGTCGACTATTGTTAACTAGTCCTTCCACAAATTCTCCATTCAGTTTCTCCAATTGGATAACACCTGCATCTGTCACAAACTTGATCACATATGGTCCTAACCAATGCATATAGAACTTCCCTGGGTGCTACAAAAATATTCTTTGTAATGATCCCAAGCCATTATGCAAGGATCATCACGGTTTTAGTGTTTTTTTAAAACTTTTTCTGGTTGTGGTATTTCGTCAAACACTTTGTTGATCTATGTGTTTACTTGTGTTTACTTGCTGAATGGCCTCTTGATTTCGGCCTTAGGGTTTACTGATGTTTTTATATGAATGTTTGCAGCAAATATGATAGACAAGACAAAACATCTCAAATAGATTTTATTCATGAAATAGAGAAACCTGCTACAATGAAGATGTTGATCTGGAATGCTCAACAGATGGCCAAGAAGATAGACAATAAAGCTGCTACAAAATTCTCCTGACAATACAAAACAAGCCTCCAAAGGCTGGATAAGAAATGAAGACCAATGCCACGTCCTGTTGGATAACTGAAGCTCCTCAACAATTTGGCCCCGGTGCCAAAGATGTCCAATCATCTCAAGAAAGATGCCAAACAGTGGATCAGGTGATGGTAAGAACAACCCAAGTGCCGAAATCTCTAAGATCCCTCTCAAACCCTGTAGATATGAACTCCTCCACTGAATGGTGCACCCCACTAGATGACTGAAACCCTAATAATTTAGCCTCTCTCCTTGAGACCTCCAACAGCTCCACCAATCCACTAGAATGATAGACCAAGGCAAGACAATGAATACCCAAGTGCTCAAATCATCAAAATACCTGCTAGATCCTTAGATCTAGCTACCCTCCAAATAATGGTGCACCCTCCTCTTGGAAAAATGTCCCACTCTCAATACAAATCGATCCTCCA
>JZKD02S1390169.1:0-11343 GCA_000966675.3 Picea glauca
ACCCTAGACATCCAAAAACGTAACCCTAGGAGATGAAGCGCCAAAAGTCATGTGGGCCCCGTTTGGGTAATTTAGTGCATCAACTTCCGAGGTCGTAACTTTTGCATATGATCTCCATTTTAGGCGTATGATAGACTGTTGGAAAGGTATCGTCGAGGAAATTCACTTTGGGGGCTCAATCATGCATTTGAATATCATTGAGAAGCTCTATCTTGAAAACCTTCATTTGGACCCTCAAAATAGCCCCGAAAGTTAAAACTGCTAAAAATAGTAAATTGCCAAAATTGCCAGAAAACTGTTTTGAGCCAGTTGGAAAAGGTGGGTGGCCACTGATATCCACCTAGATCAATCCTCCAAACTTAGGAAGCAGTCGTATCCATTGCATTGAGTTCCCGGGGGAGAGGGAAAAGCGTTTGTTGAATCTGCATCTTGGTGAGTTTCTTGCCTTGCTGCAGACATCGTGCTGCTCAGCTTGTGGAAGTCTGTCACGAACTTGTTGAGGTTGAGGTTGTTCAACAAGTTGAGCTACATGAGAGGACGGTGTGCAGAAGGAATCTTTGCGCTTTTTTGTAACCTTGTCGACTTTCTTCTGTTGGATAGAAAGTGCTTGGGGCGAGGCTGTAGTGGTTGCAGTGCCCTTCTGTTCCCCTTTTGAACAGATTGTGAAGAAGATGAATTTTGCAGTATGAGATACTACCTTGTGGCATTGTTTAGGTGGAACAATAGTCAGAACAACCTTTGTTATTATGTAGAGATGACCCCCCAAAGTAACAATGACACTACGGGGTCGAGACTCATAAATAGCATGGCGCTTCCACATATATGGATGGCCCAAGAGAACATCATAGACATCCAGTGGAGAAACATCACATAATACCTCATCCTTGAAGGGTTGGATGCCGTATGACAATCGACATTGTTGGCTGACACTGAGATCTCGTCCTATGCGAAGCCACCCGATGTTGTATGGTTGCAGGTGTGGTGTTGTTGACAATCCCAACTGTTTGATGACCTCTTCTGAGATGAGGTTCTTCTGGCTTCCACTATCAACAATAAAATGAAGCGGGGTTCACTTCACCCACATCTATTGATGCAGGATCATCTCTCAACCTTAGCCAGCCATCCAACTAGCCATGTCGAGCGCATGCATTCAAGATGAAGAGAGGCACAGTCCTCATTAAAATATGAATTGAATGTAAAGTAAATGTTTAAGTTGTTGAGCTATGAAGCCGCGCCTTTGTGCAGGCATTAGGTAGATAGGCCTTTAATGTTTGTAAGGTTGAGATCTAGATCCAAATGCTGGACTAGAAAAACCATTCAATGTAATTGAATAGGGTAAGTAGTTTGGAGGGAAGAGCTCGAAGAGCCCCCTCAGGCAAAAGGGATTTCAAATCTCATTTTGAAAAGTAGTGTAAAGTGGAGTGCGTGATAGTCTACGTGTAGAGAGAAGAAGAGAAGAGCTCAGACCTTGTTACAGGCCGTGCTCAGGAACCTTGTAAATACAGGCATTTTCCATTTAATATAAACAAAAGCAGTTTTTCCTGCATGTATTTTTGTGTTATGTGGATGTCTGTGAGTGTTCTTCATGTGTTGTGAATGTATGTTGTAGTTGTGAATTTGTAGGGTTTGTTTGATTTCAGGTGATGGTATTTGAGGCTTCACACCAGGAGGGTGTGATAGAACACTGCGTGTTCTGATAGCTGTGCACAGATGTTGCCCTTCTGAATTCTGCGGGTTCAGACAAAGACGTGTTGCGGCACAAGGACTGGAATCAACAACTCAGGAGAAAACCTCAAGGTTACTGAATACCTTGGAGGCAAGGCTGTGTATGAGAGACACAGTTGCAGACAAAACTTAGTTGTGAGTTCTGTAAAGCTCTGCCAAGTGGGCATTGAGCATAGGCACAAGGTGCAGTTGGAGGAACTTTGTTGTGAGTTCAGACAGAAGCCAGAATCATTGAGGATTCTGAGAGCTTTGCCAGGTGGGCATTGAGCCAGTGAAAGGAGTGCATAGAAGAAGGACTNAAGGAATATTTGCGCTTTTCTGTAACCTTGTCGACTGGCTTCTGTTTGATAGAAGGTGCTTGGGGCGAGGTTGTAGTGGTTGCAGTGTCCTTATGTTCTCCTTTTGAACAGATTGTGAAGAAGCTAAATTTTGCAATATGAGATACTACCTTGCGACACTTTTTAGGTGGAACAATAGTTGGAACTACCTCTGGTATTCTATAGAGATGACTCCCCAGAGAAACAATGACACTGCGGGGTCGAGACTCATAAACAGCATGGCGCTTCCACATATATGGTTGGCCCAAGAGAACATCACAGACATCCAGTGGGGCAACATCACATAATACCTCATCCTTGAAGGGTTGGATGTCGTATGAAAATCGACATTGTTGGCTAACACGGAGATCTCGTCCTTGGTGAAGCCACCTGATGTTGTATGGCTGCGAGTGTGGTGTTGTCGACAGTCCCAACGCTTTGACGACCTCTGTTGAGATGAGGTTCTTCTGCCTTCTGCTATCAACAATAAAATGCAGCGGTGCCCCCTTCACCCACATCTGTGAATGAAAAAGGCCCTCCCCCCTCTTCGGGATCTGTTGGTTCTTATGGTTGAATTGTTGCGGTCGCGACAATAGCAGTGGGATCCGTGTCAATGATCTGTCCTTTACAATAATTTTCAGAATCGGATTCTGAATTAGGGTTCGGCTCTTTTTCTTTTATCTCGGCCACCAATGATTGTTTTGAGTGACATTCATCGGTGTTGTGCCAGGGGATTTTGTGGAACTCGCACCATTTTCTGGTGTCCTTCTTTGTCTTCCCCTGACCCTTCTTTTCCTGTGTCTTAGACTGGTTTTCGGGAGACTGTTTGTTAGGGTCGTCTTTGTCATACTTCGATTGTTGCATATTTGCATACCCGAACTCCCGTTTGTTCTGGTGCTTAAATTTCTTCTTGATTTTAACAGCATATCAATAAGAAGCACCGAGTGATGAGATGTCTAGAAAATCCATTTCAATCTAGATGTATCTGTGTAGAGCCCCACGGTATTTTAAAACCAAATGTCGCTTGGAGTCTTTGATACCCAGCTTGGTGCGCAAGGTATGGAAGGTATTAGTGAACTATGGAACTTCTTGGCCCCTCTCTTACTACAGTGTGGTCCATCTCATGTATTGGTCCTCATAGTTGCCAATAGGGTAATATTGTTCCTTTACCGCATCCACAAAAAAATCCCAAGTGGGATCGGCCCAGTATATTCCAGACTCCTCTGTGGAACTTTGCTCCCAGTAAGTTTCCCACCAATGTTTGACATGAGGGAGAACTTTAAGGAGTGCGAAGGTGATCTTTTCTTTGTCGGAAAAATTGTGAACAAAGAAATAACCTTCTAGCAGAGTTAACCATTTTTCTAGGGCTTTTGCATCTATCTATCCTTCAAATACAGGAATATCAAAATTAACTTGTACCTTGAAAGACGAGGTGCCTCCAAAGTGGTCGCTTGATGAAGATTCTCCTAATGCTATCGGTAGGCGTTGAAGGATGTGGGCAAAATTCTCCATCATTTCATCCTTCTGTCGTGTGAGAGCTTGCTCAAGAAATAGATTGATAGGATCATCTGCTCCGTCGTTTTTCTTTTCTTCTACCATTGAGGGTTTCTTGGGTGTGCGAGAGCGATTGTATTCAAGAGAGACAAGCTCGAGACCCAACTTTCTATACTCGAACCTTGTTGGGGACATGCACTAAAAAAACAATCAAGAGCAGCCTGCTCTGATACCACTGATCCGGATTATTTTTGGCACGAAATGAGATCAGAGATAAAATAAAGAAATGCACAGAGATATCGCAGATATTCAATAATATAACAGAAATATATCATAGATGCAACCATAAACACATATATACAGTAATACACAATTTCTATTAATGAAATAAATGTACAGAGACTGTAAAATACAAAGTGGAAGACTCGATAGAATGGTGGTAGCTTATCTCTAAGAAGAGATGTGACGGCTACTCGCATTCGCTAGAAGATGATTACAATGAGGCTCTGAAGGCCTTTTTACAATAAACAGGAATGCCAAAAGTCCTAGACATACAAAAACCTAACTCTAGGAGATGAAGCACCAAAATTCATGTGGGCCCCGTTTGGGTAAGTTAGTACATCAATTTCCTAGGGTCATAACTTTTGCATACGATCTCCATTTTAGGCGTATGATAGCTCGTTGGAAAGGTATCATTGAGTAGATTCATTTCAGGGGCTCAATAATGCCTTTGTTTATAATTGGGAACCTCTATCTTGAAAAACCTTCATTTGGGCCCTCAAAATGGCCCTGGAAGTTAAAAACTGCTAAAAATAGTAAATTACCAAAATTGCCAGAAAATTGTTTTGAGCCAGTCGGAAAAGGTGGGTGACCACCGATATCCACCTAGATCATTGTTGTTTGGAAATAACAATGTCTTCCAACAATTGTGAAGCTTCATCCATCATAGGGAAAAGGTAAGTGCGGTGCCTTTATCCACATAACCAGCAAGGAATCTTGACTTGACCCTTTTTGCCCCCAACCTGATGATTATTGGTCGATGGGTTGTCACCAGCATGACCTGCAATGGCTGGAAACATGGGTTGTTGAGAACCCTAAGACCAAACTTCTAAATCCTTTGGAATACCATGGAATTCCTTAAGAAGGTGGTCACCCTTACAAATCTTGTAAGGGAATTTGGGCTTGCAACGTGTGTTGGTAGACTTGTCAATATCATCAACACTCCCAACATGATTATTAGTGGTTGGTTGATTGCCCCCTTTCTTATTTTTATTCTTCTTGTTCTTCCTTTTCTTTTTCTCTTGGGCCTCTTGGTTACTAGCATTAATACTTTCACCAGTCGAAGAAGAAGAAAGGGAAGAAGATACAATGGGCAAAGAAGGAAAAGGGTCAACATGACGTTGATTTTATTGGGGTGGAGGGATTGCATTTGAAGCACTAGGAGCATTCAGGGTCACCGGAGTGGAAAACAACCATACCAGTAACCTTATAGTGAATCCAACAAGACTCATTGTAGTAATGTAAGGAGGACCAACGTTTCCAAAAGAAGGAAAAACATAAGGTTCCCCATGAAAAGGGGTTCCTTGATTGGCAAGCTTCAGAACTATTTCCATAGACACGGACTCAACCTAAGGTCACTAAATCAAAGAGAACATACTTCCAAAGTCCCTATAAGATAAGAGCAAGAAAACAACTCCCTTGTAATAGGGGAAAAAGGAAGTAAGGATCTTCTCGAGATGGGAGATGAGGTCATTAATGAAGAAATGAAAAACAGTTACCCCGACCTCCACGTAACAACCCTTCTCAGTGAAATCAACCCTCGCTTCCCGAGGTCACCCTTCGAGGGTACTAAAAGTGTGATACGATGTCTGCCTCAGGTGATGTGGAAAACCCCCCATAGTCACTTATGTAGATACCTAGGAAAGGTTACTAGGGTTACCAACTCGCAGTCGGGCTCCGGGGGGGTATAGTTGACATCCGGGACCGAACATATGGGCAGGATAACAAAGTCTGAATCTCTTCAAGAGGACTGAAGACAAGTGGATCAGTAATACTTCTAAAGACATCAAATGGATTCAAGATTCATGAAGCACCGAGACCAAATGAACCAGTAACACTCAAGAAAAACCCTCAATATACGCTCTTTCCACTATGATTGGTTAAGCTTTGGAGGTGTAATCTTCGTTGCTCTTCCACATGCGACATCATGTTTATCCCCTATGTTAGAGAGGGTTCCCGGATATGCCTATACGACAGTTGTATTTTATCACTCTTTAGTGTTCTACAGTCTTGTTTCAATGGCCTTGGACAATTTACTCTCCACCCTACAACTAAGGCCCTAAAATCCTAGACTTGTTGGTTTTCTATAAAAGAAAAAAGTCTATTGTATTTTAGATTATGTGCTTGTTCCTTTTATGTTTGTTGTTACTCAAAAGGGTAAATGGAAGTGAAACTTATGATGTGATCACTCTGACTCCATGAAGACTTCCAAAGAAAAAATGAATGGAATGCAATGTTTAGTTTCGATGAATCCTATCTACAGAAAGGAGCAAGAGGTTTCAAGAAAATAAACAAGTGTAACATTCAATGCAAGAAACATGAACTACTCTTTGAATTAAAAAGGTGTTTGGTATATGAGTCAAAGAAACTATAGGATACACGATTAAAAAATGCTCCACCCACCAACTAGAATGCAAGAATTATTGTTTGTGTTTAAATGCAATGAAATGATTTCAAATGCAATGTTTTTTCTTCCCTACTTTCAATAAAATATTTCACTGTCGAGGCAAAGGGTTATGAAGAAAAAAATCTAAACAAAACATGCACTCAAGCAAACGCTGAAAGAATCCAAGTGTCAGAATGCTTCTAACACAAGTTCAAACAAGAACACGCAAATGGAAAGTAGAGAATAACACTTCTTGTAACCTAAAAAATTGAGTGGAAAGAATCAAGGATTAATTCCAAGTTGCAATAATACCACCAAGCTTCACACAGTCCAAGGATCAAAATCTTTCCAAAGAAGACTATAAGGAGCTCAAAAACAATGCTCAAAGAAACACTTGCAATCTCAAATCAATGAGTAAGACTTCAAAATCAATCAAGTGAAAAACTTAAAAATTCTTGAAATCAAAATAACAAAAGTTTGAAAACCTTTCTGATGAGGATCAACCTACAGGTAAGACTGACTTTGACCAAAAGATCATGTTAGCCCAAGGCAGTCGTGCACATTTCACAATTTGACAAATTTGCAAACTGAAAAGAGGCAAGAAAATGTGATAATTACTCAACTTCATTCAATCAAAGCCAAAATCAAGTTCAGAGGACTCTAATGCAAAGGTACGAGGCAAAACAATGATAAAACAGAGGCAAAAAAGGCTCCAAATTCACTCAAAATAGGGATTATCGCCCATGTTACCATGTCCAAAGGGTGATAAAAAGGAGACTATACTCTCCCTAGACCTCTATTGAGGGGTGATGATCATGACATTATCGCTCTGTGTGCCCTTATGAGGGAGGGATGAAGTCCTAAAAGTGGAGGAAAAGCACAAATTTTTGCCTAGATTTGAATGGGATCAAGTGTTTGGCTCAAAGAATTTCCCAATGATGACGAGGGAAGGGGAAAGATCAAAGAAGAAGCATCAAAATCAGAGATCAGGCAAGACTCAAAAGGCTAGAAAAAAACAAGGAAAGACTAAAGAGAATAGTTGATTCCCAATGGAGTCACCAATTTTATGTTGTGGTGAATTCCCCCTATGGACAGGTGAAACCCCCCTTGGCTTCTTTGATCCAAAACAGAATAGAAACAAATGGTAACTACTTTCATGTTAGATCTATTTTGACAAGTATGATAGAAGAGAGAAATGGATGGCACACCTTTTTACAAGGGTTGTCCTCGTTGCTCCAGCCTTTTGACCTTGATATCCAAGCTCCTATGTGCAAAAAATACCTGCAAAAGAACAAGATGAGATCCCTTTCTTTCACACTATAATTTTAAGTAAAAATAGATCTATCTACAATGATTTTCACAAAAATAGACATGTAAACACTTAAACGCATAAACATGAAAGGAATAGGCCAAATTATCTATTAATGGAAATCCAACAAAATGGAAGCACTTACAATATTTACATTGATGTTGCAGCAACTTCCTCCAAGCTCTTCATTCCAGCCCCTTGTTTCTCACACAGTCATAAGTATGATGTTCTTCAATTATCTCCCCCTTTCACTCTAGCATGACCCTCATTATATAGTGGTTTGAGGCATAACAACTTTGAGATATCTTGGGAAAATGGTTGAGGATTTAGCTCATAAGGTTGGGATTTGATGCCTAGGATGGATCAAAGAGATATGGCTCGAATCCTTGACCCAAACAAACTCAAATTTCCCAAAAATGTCGCCCTTAGAAAAAGGTGGAATGGTTTCAACCTCTTCATCGCTCCCTTAACACTGAGTACATGGTGACTATTGCTCCCTAAGACACTCTAAGGGATCGATAGTCCAAAATTCATCACTCCTTGTGTATGGGAAAGGAGGCGATGATCCTCAAATATGGCCAAAACCTTAAGGAAAAAGATGTTATTTTTTACCTTCAAATGATATGTTTCTCTTCCAACTCATCTAGGGAACATGACAAGTACTCCCACATGGTCATGAATTTCTGACACTTAATAAAGTGCATGTGACACTTAGTAAGGTGCATACAACACTTGATAAAGTGAATGTGACACTTAGTAAGGTGCATACGACACTTGAAAAGGTGCATATGACACTTACGACACTTAGTAGAATGTGATACATAAGTGTGTCACTTAGTAGAATGTGATACATAAGCGCAAAACTTAGTAGTGTGAGAATTTGGTGTGTAGCACATATGCAGTAACATGGTGACTACATGGAAACCACTGTAACATCTATCTTGAAAAGGGCCAAAAGAATTCAAAGAAGGAGTGCCCATTTTGAACAAGCATTCTATGAATAGTGAACACAAGAATATGAAACAAAGGGACTGTCACAAAGACTGAAGGATGAACAAGTTTACAATAGCAAGGGTGGTATACAATGTAGCTACACTATCCCATGGAACCAATAAATTGTGTCGATTGTATAAAAATGATCTGAACACTAAGCATGGAGAGGTTGAGAAAACTGAAGCATGTGTACTATGGAACAACACCATCCTAGAGTCTGAGTTGTGCATGCAACAATCTCAAAGAGAGAGTACGACTCGGGGTGTTAGAAATTATCTTTGTATTGTAAGAAAGTGAACATTGGAATCCAAAATTGAAAGGGTTGTTCTGAACTAAAGGAAGAGGAGGTTCAGAAGACCAAAGGTTTCCTATAGAGGAACTATACTGTGGAAATTCTGGACTGACAAGCAAAATTTCATTGATGGGAAAAATGGTAGTGCCTTGTATATAACTTTGGAAAAATTCCTCTAGTTTGTGAAAACTATGACAATTGTGAAAATTAAATTGATGTTTTCCAACTAAAATTGCTAGTACACTACATTGAAAACAACAGTTTGTTTGAGCATATGAGTGTTGGGGCTCATACCATAGTCAGTAACAACTTATGTGGAAAGAAAATCTACAACTCAAAGGGATTCAATAATGAGTACTTCTATTCTAAGGCACCAGAAAGGCTTTCCCTGTTCCTTATGTTTGGCTTCAACACCTAGACCAAATCCTAAATCTATGTGTGTTAAAACTATTGGGTATGAATTCGAACTTGACATATTCTTATTAAAATGTCTCAATTGAGGTCATGTATATAATCATGGTGACATCTATCTCAACTAATTGACGAGACACAAGAGACGAATGAATCAATCTATTTAATAAGGACATAGCCATTTATCAAATTTGTATAGACAATGATAAAATTAACTTAAAATATACATACATACTTGAAAACAATTCAAGGAGAAAGTAAAACTAGAAAGCATAAATAACAAGTAATTTCATTTAAAAACCTAGGCATATTATATATGTCTCTAAAATGAACAAGATAATATATATGTTTTTAGACCATCTTATCTATGAAGTTTCTAGATCCATGGATTTATCTATACTTACAATATTTGTTGAGCTAGTTATTTTTTTCCAGATGTTGTATTATGTTTGTTCTAAGCATTGTTATAAATGTTGATTGTGTTGTGCAGAATATATTTTCTTTTACATATTTTCTCTTTGTTATATTCTTGAGCAACATTATAGGGAATTCTCCTTTTTGCAATTGGTGTTCCATCGATGTAAAGAAATATTCATATGTTTCAAACAATTGGAGGTGTAACATGAAATACTATGGTAGTTAGTAGTCTGGCGAATGAGATATAGTCATTCAAAAGTTAAAATATTGAATATGAAAGTTGTATTGTAGCTTTGTCATTTTCTGAGTTAACATCCTTTATATGCAAAGTGAATTGCATCCCGACCTTTCTTGCAAGCGTGACAACAACTCTAATTGTTCCAATTGGATAGATAGTTGTATTTTCTGCAAGTTGTTTAATTGTTGTTTCTGGTTTGAAGTTGTATTCTTGACACACTACAAGAATTGTCTCTACAATAATGAAGTCGTCTAACTAATATAATACAGTCACAGTCCCCATGATCATAGTTAGTTTTTGGAAGAATTTTAAAATTTCTAATAGATATTTAATTGTCGGCGAATATCTTTTGTTCATGTTTTTTAATAAGATGTGTAGTAACAGTCAATGTAATTGTCATCATGCCTTTGGCATCTGTCATTTTAGCACGCAAAATTTGATGTGTTATATTTGTTTTGTCCAGATGTCTATTGTATATGGCCATTATGTCTCTAAGAAATACTTGTCTAGTTTTTTTATTGTTCAAGTATTCAATAGATACTATATTAGAAGTTGTATATCTAGACCTATACACACGAAATGCATAAAATAAGTAACACAAGGAATTTTATATGTCTTTTTTTCATAACTGGACAATTTAAATGCAATCTATCAATTACATTTTTTATATACGTACTTTTTAAGTTGGTCATGTTGTGATATGTTAGTTTCTTTGTCTGAACTTTCTATTGTTTCTTGTGAACTGGAAATAATAAGTGTATGTGACATTGACATTAGAATGACATCATAGGAATATGAAAAAGAAAATTTATTTTTAAAATGTAATTGGAAGACAATATATGTGTATTTACCTTTGTATTCATTGTTGTTTTGTTGTTTGTGATCCCTGGTTGTTGATACTTACTTCCTTTGTCCAACTTTTCTTGATTTAAACACTTGAACATTTACTATGTAAAAGAGAAGTACAGATGATATATTTTGTATTTATTTCATATCAATATAGATTCTTCATTTGATACTTGCTTCACTTGTCCAACTTTTATTTATTTAAACACTTGAACATTTACTATGTAAAAGAAAAGTACATATGATATATTTTTTATTTATTTCATATCAATATAGAGTCTTCATATTTTCATTCTTTTTTTTGTTATGGAGATATGTAGATAAGCTATGCAACTTCCATTTGCATACACTATATTACACAGTGCAGAAATGTTGGCTACAAGTGCATGATGGAATTATCGGATGCTATGTCAGGCAACACTGTGAATGAAGAGTAATGATGCAATGTTGAATCTTGTCACATCGACAAATGTTTGTTGAAAATCCTCCTATACTTGATATTTTAGAACATCAAACAAATAATTACGGTGAACTGAATATGCGATGTTGCAAGGGTATAAAATTTATCAAGGACTTGCCATAGCAGAGGAAAATGAAAAATCTTGTTCTCTATTATCATATCACATATTTAACAGT
>JZKD02S1390191.1:0-11343 GCA_000966675.3 Picea glauca
AAAATGAAAAGTGTACAAAAAGGGGTAATTTAACAATCATCAAATGACTATAACTTTCTGCTCAGAGATAAAAATTGAGCAAGAAAGTAGTCATTGGAGAACTATTGGAGAGGAGAATCCATCTATTAACCCAGAAAATTGATTTGGGTAGTATAAGTTACAATCAACTCAGACATAGATGACTAGTGGCATTAAAGAGCATACAAATTTATGCATTCTTTCCAGAATTGTGTTAGTATATATTTTTGTCTAACATAAAATTATTTTCATGCACATTTTCTTGCAGATATTAGAGGTACAGGAAGGAAATTTAGCTCCTATATGAGAACCACAACCAGCGAATATGCCCAAGGGTCCTGCAATGATGAAGAAGAATTCAATGGGTTGCATGTCAGCAGGGGAAATGCTAAGACATAGTCTAATGGAAGAAGAGACATGTGAGAGATTGTAACTATGAGAAGTTTACAAAGAGAAGTGTAAAGTTGTAGGGAATCTAATGAGAAGATTATGAAGGCTTAGGAAGAGATACTTCAGATTCTGAAGGGGAGCCAATAAATACTTTGGTACAAAGAAAGTAACTAGTACTAGGATGGTGGGAGATATCTTGCAAGGTGAACTCAGGAAAATCTAGCCACCTACTTTAAATAGTGAGAACAGGAAGGGAGAAGAGGATGAGTCTTGGCTATTGGAAATGAATAAATATTTCCAGGTGCATGATTATCCCTTCGGGGTAGAAACAATAATTTCAACCTATCACTTGCAAGGAAAGGCATTCATGTGGTGGGATCAAATTAAGCAAGAAAAACACCTTGATGAGAGGAAGGTCTCATGGAGGCAATTCAAAGGGTATTTTCAAGAGAAATATTTTTATGAGCATTACTATGAGAGAAAGATGGAAGACTTCTTTGAACTCAAGCTGGGAAGCATGAGAATGGATGAATATGATAAAATAGTCTTTGAATTGTTGAAGTATGTGGACTTCATAAGGATGAGAAGTTCAAAATCCAAAGGTTTCTGAGTGGGTTACCCTATTTCTACAATAACAAGATACAATATGATAACCGCAGGTGTTTGGAAGAGGCCATATGGATAACAAATCATCTTTATGAGAAAAGGAGAGGGAGGTTAGTCTTCCAAAAATCTTAGAATGACAAGATGAAGGGTAAAAATGAGCAAAGGCAGAAAGGGTTTAAGCCACCCTTTTTCAGGAACAACTCCCAAGCAAATCAATAAGGATAGACATCCCATAATGAACAAAATAAATAGATTCATTTGGGAAAAGGCCAAGGCAACAACCAGTGCAATGTTGGGGATGTGAGAGAAATCAATTATATAGGGACTTCCCTCACAAAGGAGAAACAATGCGATTGTTCACAACATTCAGAAGGTTGAAATAGTTGAAGACATGGGAGGAAGCATGCCAATGATTTATGCAGCCTTAGACAACAAGAAAGCAAAGTATCAATCCCCCATGACTGAAGTGGAAGGTGAGATTGATAACCAACCCACACCAATTTTAATTGATTTTGGAGCTAGTCATAGTTACACAAACTCTAAAATTGTTGAAATATTTAACTTGCAAAAGAGTAAGCATATGAAATATTGGTTAGTTCAATTATCCACAGGGGCCTAGAGGAATATCAACGAGTTGGTTAAATATTTTCCAATAGACATGAACGAATTCAACACAAAGGTTGATGTAAACATCATACCATTACGTTCATATGATTGTCTAATTGGCATGGATTGGTTGGAAAAACATCATATTGTCCTAGACTGTTACAATAGGACCATAACTTGTCTTGATGAGGGAGGGAAGCAGGGCAAAATTTAGGGCATTCTAAGATATGTAGATGTTAGAGAAATTTCAGCCATGCAACTAAAAAAGAGTTTCAGGAAAGGATGTCAAATTTTTTCATCCCATATGGAAGAGACAACTAAGGATAAAGTGGCAAGTATTGATGAACATCTAGTCTTAAAATATTTTGAAGATGTTTTTTGGGAAATCTCAAGATTACCACCAAAGATAGACAATGATTTATCTATTGATTTGGTACCAGTATTTTCCTCAGTGTCGAAGACACCTTACAAAATGGGAACACCGAAATTGAAAGAGTTGCAGATGCAACTTGAAGAGATTTTGATGAAAGGGTATGTATGCCTAAGTGTGTCACCTTGGGGATCCCCAGTCCTTTTTGTAAAGAAGAAGGATGAAACCTTAAGGATATGTATTGATTTTAGATAGATAAATAAGGTCACCATAAAGAACAAACATCCTTTGTCAAGGATTGATGATTTATTTGATCAACTGAAGGGTGCAAGGATCTTTTCCAAGATTTACTTGAGATCAGGTTACCATCAAGTGAGGATAAAGGAAGAGGACATCAACAAGACAATGTTCAAGACAAGATATGGGCATTATGAATTTATAGTAGATCTATTTGGACTATCAAATGCCCCAAAAATTTTCATGTTTTTGATGAATGGAGTGTTTGAGTACCTAGAAAAGTTTGTGATTTTTTTCCTAGATGATATACTCATCTACTCAAAGACAAAAGAAGAGCATGAGAAATATTTAAGAATGGTCCTGCAAGTATTAAGAGAGCATAAATTGTATGCCAAACTAAGTAAGGGCATATTTTATCAAAAGAATATTCACTACTCGGGGCATATTATTTCAACAGATGGGATATCAATTGATCTCGGGAAGATAAAGAACATTAGAAGATGGTCAACGCCAAGACATGTGATTGAGGTTGGATCATTTATGGGTCTTGTCGATTATTACCGAAGATTCGTAAAAGGATTTTCAAATATAGCAAGCCCAATCACTTCTTTGCAAAAAAAGAGAGTGAAATTTGAATGGACTTTCAAGTGTGTAGAGAGTTTTTAACAGTTGAAAGATATTTTAACAAGTGCACCAATCTTAAATATTGCATATTCAGATGAAGATTTTGTGGTGTGCACTGATGCATGCAAGGAAGGGCTCGGTGGTGTCCTTGGTCAAAAAGATCATGTGGTATGTTATGATTCTAGAAAACTAAAAGAGCATGAAATGAGTTATGCTACTCATGACTTGGAATTAGCAATCATTGTATATGGATTAGAAATGTTGAGACATTACCTCATGGGGAGAATATTTGAGCAAAGTACAAACCATTGTGGTCTGAAGCATTTGTTTGGAAAACCAACATTAAATGCCAGACAAACTACATGGTTGGAATTTCTAAGTGAATATGACTTTGAAATTAAGCATATCAAAGGTAAAGAAAATCAGGTGGTTGATGCACTTAGTAGAATAGCTCATGAAATGCATATTTCATCCATTAGCATGTTCAACACAAATTTAAGAGACAAAATTTTAGGGGCTGCAAATTTAGATCAACAATATCTAAAAATAAAAAAGACATTACAACAAGTAAATTTACAACAAAAATTTAATGATTATGAGTTGAAAGAGGATGAAATCCTCATGTACAAAGCAAAAATCTATGTGCACAATTTAGGAGAGCTGAAAAATAGTGTTGAGAGAAATGCATGATGTGCCATATGTTGGCCACCCGGGATATCAAAAAACAATTGCAATCGTAAGAAGCCAATACTTTTGGTCATGATTGAAGAAAAAAGTGGTTAATTACATACCCAGGTGTCTAGAGTGCCAAAAGGTGAAGATAGAGCATAGACATCCAATGGGGATGCTACAACCATTGCTCGTTCCCGAGTGGAAATGGGAAGTGGTTACAATTGATTTCATTACAACGCTACCCAGAATAGTGAAGCAACATGATTCCATCATGGTGGTGGTGGATAAATTAACAAAGGCTGCACATTTTATTCTTATGAATACCACACTCAAGGAAACAAACATTGTAGAGATTTACATGAAGGAAATTTTCAGGCTACATGGGGTGCTTAAGGAAAAATTTCAAACAGAAATCCAGAGTTTGCATCTAATTTTTGGAAAGGCTTGTTCAAAGGTTTTGGAACAAATTTAAATCTTAGTACAACGTATCACAAATTTAATTCCATTCTCAATATTTTTTTTTTTTTATTAAATATCACATGAAATAGTCCATTCCATTCTCAATGCCTTCTTCTTTCTTTTTGAAAAAAAACTATAATCTTGCTTAATGACAAATCCTTTTTTGCCTTTCTTTTTTCTAAAACATTAAAAGAAAACACTTCTCTTTTATAATTCAAAAACACTTTTTTTTTATTTATTTTTTATGGCCAAAACTTAAAATAAAACCGATGTCTCTTTGACTTTACACATCATTTTAAAAATAATAATAAAATACTTCTCTTCTCAGATATGTGGAAACTCTGTGTCGGCTTTACTGAGCATTTTAAAAACTTATCATAAAATTATAATAAATACTTCCTGGTTCGCGGGTAAGATTCTCCAGCGCATTTGTAAGGACTCCCTATATTGCATGTTCACCGGACGAGTCTTTCACACAGGCTTCCGCTGCTCTTTCTCTAAACCTAGTCTCCACAGGCATCCAACAGAACCTCCCTCTATTCTTGCACGCGAGGTTCCTTGCTTTCAAACACTTGGAGGGTTCGGCTCGGCTCTACTGTTTCCATACACTTGGACGGCTCGGCTCTACTGCAGTCTTGACTTGGTAAATTCAACTTTCACATACCTTGGATTTTGGGCTTTCCAATAATGGAGTGAGACCGAGGAGATTGAGATTTGTTCTGATACCATGTAAATGTAAAGATTATGATACCATGTAAATGTAAAGCAGAAATAAAATTGATGCAACACACTACATTATTGACATGTATTTTATTAATAAACATGTATATACACAATATAGTTACAAGAAATTACAATATAATTACAAAAAATTACTGAGTTACCAACTCCATAACTATAAACTAACTAATAAACTAATTAAGAATGCAATTATGTATTTTTCTTAACACTATCCACACCATCATGGCATTCATAGAGGCCCTCACCGAGAAAACGACGACCACAGATTTCGTCGTCCTCCTCGTCCTAATTAAATGTAAAGCATGATCCACGTTCATTTTTATTCTCCGATCCTGACAGAACTTTATTCTTTTATGGAATATCATGGTTTGTTAATTTATTTTTACGTCCAAAGGCGTACACCTATTGATAATGGGCAGATTTAATAGGGGTTTAGTGCTTAATAAGTTTTTTATGGACATCATTAAATATGGCTGGAATATTCTTAGTAGTCACACAAAATAAATGGCTGTGATTTCAATCATTAACTTCCTAGCTATTATAAAGACATCCTTTTATGTGTTTACTTTTTTACATGTACCTAATTATATTTAAAAATTATTTTGATAGCTAACTGATTGCCACTTAAGTGATTAACATAAATTAAAATATTAACACCAAATAAATGAAGCTCAGTTAATCAATAATAAAATTTAATATATTCTTTTAAAAATTCTTTTCATCCCACAATTATATGACTGTGCTAGTTCTATGGAATACCATTGCTACATGGTAGCGATTACTAATATGTGTATTTACATACATTTGATTTATGTTAAATTTTCACACTATGCCAAAACAACTTCAAGGCAAAAATTCTTCTAACACTCATCATACCACACTGAATTTCTATGAAAAATACAAATGCATTGACGCTGAAATAATCCATAATTTCAGAACCAAAGTTGTTCGGAAATGCCCCCACGACTACAACCTTACTGAAGAATAAGAATCATAAATTTATTCCAAAGCGACGCATTCCTACCTTCCTTCGGACAACGAACAATACCCATATGGAAATTCAATCGAAAATTAGCTTTCAGTTACAGAGAACTATTTTGATTATTTGTCACTATTTTCATGAGAATCTCAGACTCAACTTTATTTAACGTTGACTCGGCTCTCTAGTCCAGTAGTGAAAGGTATGTTTGTGCTGAACGACCAAATCAATACTTACATTTTTAATAATTTCGCTGTCTGGGGTTTACAGTTTACAATGGGGTCATTGCTAGTATCCGTCTGTCTGTAAAATTTCAAAAACTCAGATGAAATAATGAATTCATTGCTACCATCTGTCTGTATATGACAAATCGGGTTGAAATAACTATACTGCTTTGGTCAGTTTATTACAGTCACGTGGAATGGCAAAAGAAAAGAAAATACAATTGAAGTTGCAATTCGTTAATTTGTTTTGAAAGGAAATAAATCATGATAGAAAGAGAGGATCTCTAACAGGTGCCGTGGTGTAGTTGGTTATCACGTCAGTCTAACACACTGAAGGTCTCCAGTTCAAGTCTGGGCGGCGCCATTTGTTTTGTATGTATTTTTTTGAGATCAATTCAACGTCATTGGTTCAGTATGTATTTTTTTGAGATCCATACAACCAACGAAGCGACATCGTTGTGCATGATGCATTTTATTTCTTTGAGATCTGCCATTTTAGCGATACTATAATTCCAAATTCAGACTATGAACGAGTGAATCTATAATTCCAAATTCAGACTATGAACGAGTGAATCTATAATTCAAATTGTACAACGACATTTTTTATTCTTTTTCCTTTTGATACTTCAAATTCTGATGACATGTAAGTTCTGATGAAAACAAAGAGAATTCCCAGACCGCATAGCGCAGTGGATTAGCGCGTTTGACTTCGGATCAAAAGGTCGTGGGTTCGACTCCCACTGTGGTCGGTTTGCTTTCTGGAATTTTATTATGAAAGTATCTAGCAAATGTGAATTCGAATGGCTCTTCTCTTCGTTTGTTTTGTAAACTTGAGGATGTATAGGGAGCAATTTCCCTTTTAATAACATAATATTTTCACAACTTGAAGCTCAATCAATTTTCTCACTCATGGCTTCTCTCCCAAAAGTCTCTATTGGCTCTCTCAAAACACAAGGAGATGTTCACCAATTCCCAGCAAGAGGTCCACTAAATACTTTATTTTTTATTTTTAATGTTTTGCAAAATAGAATTTTTATTAAGCTAGTAAATCTTTAGACTTTATGGTTATAAGTTTTTCAATTATGCGAAACACACTTTATTGGCTCTCTCAAAACACAAGGAGATGTTTACCAATTTCCAGCAAGAGGTCCACTAAATAATTTATTTTTTATTTTTAATGTTTTGCAAAATAGAATTTTTATTAAGCTAGTAAATCTTTAGACTTTATGGTTATAAGTTTTTCAATTATGCGAAAAATCTTTATTTGCTTTATTTTTAATGTTTTAATGTTTTGCAAAATAGAATTTTTATTAAGCTAGTAAATCTTTAGACTTTATGGTTATAAGTTTTTCAATTATGCGAAAAACACTTTATTGGCTCTCTCAAAACACAAGGAGATGTTTACCAATTTCCAGCCAGAGGTCCACTAAAAACTCTACTTTTTATGTTTTGCAAAATATAATTTTTATTAAGCTAGTAAATCTTTAGACTTTATAGTTATAAGTTTTTCAATTGTGTGAAAAACATTGTAAGAGCAACATAGTTTATAGGTGGTTGAGGAATTTTTGAATCTCTGTCATTAGACACTATCATTTTAATTTGTATTATCTCACTATGATATGGTGATAAGGTTCTTTTAATATAATATTTAATCATTTCAATCAAAAATCAAACCTTCTAATCATGGCTTTTTCTTTCATTCACTACCTTATCCATTTGATGATAAGGTTCTTTTAATATAATATTTAATCATTTCAATCAAAAATCAAACCTTCTAATCATGGTTTTTTCTTTCATTCACTAGCTTATCCATTTGATAACATGTATAGTGTTACTAGTTTATCCATTTGATAACAAGTATAGTGTTAAAGTGGGATGAATATGATATCCATGTAAAAAATAATAAATAATAATAATAATAACCAAATTATTTATATAATACAATGTTTTAATGATCAAATACTACATCATATGATGATATGGTTATTAGTCCTTGCCCAAGGTCAATGTAGTGACTGACTATATAGCATTTGATTCAGCGCTTGATTAGTTTAGGTTTGACTTTTGATAAATATATTATATCCTAACTTTTTTTTGGATGGTATGCAATTTTTTTATTAAATATTTTGAAAAAAAATTTAAATTTTTTTTTATATACAATTCCTAACTTTTTAGGATGGTATGCAATTTTTCTTATTAAATATTTTGAAAAAAATTCTTTAAATTTTTTTAGATACAATTCTTAACTTTTTAGGATGGTATGCAATTTTTCTTATTAAATATTTTGAAAAAAATTCTTTATATACAATTCTATTGGCTCTAATATTTGAACTCTTATTGTCGGTTTCACCCTCAATATATTTTTTCATTCCCTATCCTAAAGTTTTAGAATGATTTGCAATATTTTTCATAACATAAGGTAAGTTCTAAGTTTGTTACCCTTTTATTTTGTTAGTGTCAATGCATTAATAGTGCATTAACATTTATGTGAGTTCCCCCAAATTTCACCAAATTTCAATTTTGGTGCATTAACTAGTATGACAAATGCGGCCACCGTCTCCACCACCTAGACAATACCGCCTTCACGTTGTCTCCACCTCGTAGGAAACACCGCCTTCAGAAGATGGTGGCAACAATACCCATGACCTTGTTGTCCAAATCAAAATTTTGGATTACTCAACAGGAACAAAGCCACATTGGAGCGGATTATTGGAACAAAGCCACAATGGAGCAAACAAATCCATAATGGAGAAAAATGCACGACTCCTATTACTGGAGGAACCATACTGATGATATGCAACTTAGTGCTAGAGCCCGGACGAGAATAGTTGACAGGCTACTTCATAGCTCCCTTTACTTTGTGACTTATTAGTCATGGATTTCTTACCAGTTCTAAAGTGAATTCATCCCCACAAACATATATTTTCATGTCCCTTTTGTCTTTGTCGAATAGCTTCAAAAGAGTGATATCCCAAAGTCTTTAAGCCACCTATTTACCCTCAATCAAAGCAAACTAACAAGAAGCCATCTATTTACCCTCAAGAAAAGCAAACTAACAAGAAGCCACCTATTTACCCTCAAGCAAAGCAAACTAACAAGAAGTCCAAGTCCTTTCCTCCACGGTTCACCCTAATCCTTCATGAGCTAGTAAATGACACATTTTCTTCCATCTCTCACACCTCCTGTATTATTTCCTTTCATACAAAAAGAGGTCATTTCAACTGACCCATAATGCAATAGCGACACTTGATGTGAAGCTAATGTTCACAAGCTGCAACGTTATGGAACACATGTAAGTGACTTAACCCATAGCGCCTTTAATAAAATTAATTTATATGAAAATGAAAAGAAAGAAAGAAAATCAAACTTGCATGCATACAAAACATACAACAGATATAGGGGATATGAGATATAAGATGTTGACAATATACATGAGGTCTTCCAACCACATTTTAGGTATCAACAAAATAGAAGAAAAATACACTTCTACATTGCTGCTTGAAAGTCAAACAAGAGAAAGTATTCTCTATGTATTTACTTCTTTACATATATTTTTTACAGCAAATTCTTTTTAGAACATGACATTTTCTGGATTAAATTGTTTTATGAGAACCTGACCTAATTTCCTTCTTTTCTCCACTTAAAATATATTATAAACTTATAATTTTGCCAAAAATATGTTGCTCATCTCAAGACAAAATGTTTTATTTATACTATGATTGTAAGTAATCTTGCAGTATACAAATATCTTGTGTCACTAATGAAAGTAAAAAACTTATGTGACAAAAATCTCTGAAATAGCTAACTGTAGATAAAACTTGTAGCAGTCCCGAAATCAAGAACAAAAAAAACTTACAAAGATAAATGTTTGAAAATGAACAACTTTTTGAGTTTTACTATTTTTGTCAATTTTTGAAAATGAACAAACAATTTTTTTTGTTTTTTTCTTAAGGTGTTTCCCTTTTCATTTCTAACAATTCTACTAAGCATGTAAAACTTAACAATTTTTTCTTAGATTGCCCAGTCTATACCCATATTAGATTTTATTTTCAAAATATTGATCACACTACCAACCTTCTTAACCTCTTAACTCAACAAAAGTATGATGATCTTGGAAATCTTTTCTTAATGCTTTTCGAACATAGAAACAAAATTCTAAAAAATCACAAGTAATCACTTACCGTCTTAAGGTCCAATAGACCAATTAAATCTTAGTGGACGTTAAGCATCTTTATCATCATCATAAATTACAATTTATAAAATTCTCTCCAATAAAAAATTGTTTTAAATTTATAATATTATTTTATTACAATCACTAATATATCTCCATTATAATATATTCATTTTGTGTACTTAAAATTGTAAATCAATTGCAATTTATAAAATTCTCTTTGAATAAAAAAAATGGTTTTGAATTTATATTATTTAAAAAAATTGTTTTAAATTTATATTATTATTTTATTATAATCAATAATATATCCCCATTATAATATATTCATTTTGTGTCCTTAAAATTGGAAATCATTATAATATATTATTTTGTGTACTTAAAATTGGAAATCAAATTTAAGGAAGATAATCATTAGATGTTGTGTTGTAAAGACTTTGTATTGGCCACCACTATATTTAACCACGACATATTTATGATACATAAGAATTTAACCACGACATATTTATGATACATAAGAATTTACATGAGTGAATATTTTGTATATAAGTTTATAATTTTATAATGATAACTTGTTTTTTAAATTATAGTTTCCCTCTCTTTTGTATATATACGGATCTCTTTTTACCCTTTTAGAAATATAATTAATAAAGTTTCTTGGATAAGTTTCACTCCATTTATCCAGATTTACATGTGCAATTCTCACTTGAATATGTAGATGCCCTTAATACTTTTGTTCTTTGGATCTTATTTATATTACTTGAGATTTATTTTTATCATATTTATTGCTATTACTTTTTAGTTGCTTTGGTAGTCGCAATACAATGATGCATCTTTTGGATACATTTGTTAGATTTGAGTTTTAAATAAATAGTAAAATGAGGATGGTCAACACGAAGAACCATAAGGGAGATGACAAAGAGGACAACACTAAAAATTTCCAAATAACAAAGTGAAGAAAGAGAATTTGGATGAAACACTCAATAATGCAATCAAGACAAGACATGATGAGGAAACACGAAAACATATTAAGAGCTTGGCATGGAGGGCACATGGGATGGGATCCTTTTGTAGGTAAAATCATAGCCAAAACCCTATGCAGAATAATGGCTCCTTGTATGTCAATTTCCATAGCTTTGGCAAGGAGGAATACATAATGAGAAGACAAAATCCTAGCCCCAAAATCTCTTATATCCTTCAAATGAAGATCTTATAGTAATTTCAAAGGTGATGTTGAAGTGAATATGTG
>JZKD02S1390202.1:0-11343 GCA_000966675.3 Picea glauca
AAGAAAGACTTGGAACACATAATACATCATTGAAATGACCATTATCTACTTGAACTGTTCTAGATCCTACAACACTAAGAGATCTATCATCACCAACAAATATTTTCTTGGTGTTTCATTCATTTAGAGAAGAAAATATGGATTTATCCTTAGCCATGTGATAAGATGCTCCTGAATCAATAAGCCACTCATCAGAAGAAGTAGAATTTGTGTTGAAGGAGAAACCAGAAGTGGAAAGTGCATGTCCATGAGAAGAAGAAGAAGAAGTAGAATCAATACTAATGATGTGCTTCTTCATCATTGCTTATAAATCTGCCATCTTCTTGAAACATTTGGACTCATCATGACCATCTTTATCATAAAAGTTGCAATGTATGCCAGTCTTCTTATTTTTATATTTTTCTCCTTTTTCACCATTAGGAGTTGAATCTGTCTGAGCGGGTTTGGGACCCTTATATTTCTTGTTGTTGTAGTGAGGATGTTACTTCTTCGAATACTTGGGTTTATCTTTCTGCTGGGCAACTAAGGCTTTGTTAGAGGTACCTGCAGTGCTGATCACTCCAAGTTGTATAAGCTTATCTTCCTCTCTAATCAAAGAATCAAAAAAAGAATCAAGAGTGGGATTTTGATAAGCTTTACCTAGAGCCTCTCTCATTCCATAAAAGGTAGATACAAACAAAGAATATGCACTACCTAACTTAGAAAGAATAAGATAGATGCAACGCTCTTCCTCCATTTTTATCTTACATTCTTCACATAAAATTATGGGTGTTTTAAACTTAGATAGATAGTCTCCAAGGAAAGAAAAATCACTTGGACTCAAGGTAAGTATTTGATTTTCTAGCTGTTGTGCTTGAATAATATTGAGTTTACCAAACACAGATTCAGTCTTGTCCCAAGCTTCTTCGGGGTCATCAATTTCTTGAAGGTGGTACCTTAAATCATGAGAGATGGACATTCTGATTAGTCCGCATGCTTCATCATTCATATTATCCCATTTGGATTTCTTATCATCATCAGTGGGTTCTTTTTCCTTTCCCAAGGTAATCTGGTACATGCCTTTACTTCTTAATAAATCTTCCATATGGGATTTCCATTGGAAGTAGTTGTTGCTGGTAAGAAAGACATTACTTGTAGAATCCTTATTAAATATTCAGATAATGTAGATTTAAAAACTGAAATTGATGATCTTGATGGAAATATCTCTAAATGTTATGCGGTTTWAAAAAAAAATGACACTAAAAAYRGACTTCCGATGTGAGAGTTATGCCCTTTTAAAAAAAAAAGGCATAAATGGTAACCAACTGACCACATGATAGTGTAAGTTTCTTTATGAAGTGACCCACTTTTATAAAGAGAAGTGGGGATCACTTTTACAATGAAGTTACTTTATAATAGAAAAGTTGAATGCAAAATAAATAACTCTAAAATAAAATATTAAAGTTACTTATAGTGATTTAATTTTATACTTGAAGTGAAATACACTTTACAATTTTAGCATGAACTTTTTAAAAAAAGTAACAAAAGAGAGACTTGAACTCAATACCTCTTACTTAATAAGGCAAGTTTTAACCAAATGGTCTAGAAAAACATATTGTAATGTTCATAAGGAGGATTGGGGTTGTTGTTGTGAGAGTGCTAAAAAAAACTCTTTTCACACAAGAAATTTTTTTTGCTTCTCGATGACAACAAGGGTTAGATCTCGGTTAGCTTACCCAGAAGATGCACCTTTTCCTATCTTTTTCTGATTTGTTGAGATCGCATAGGGTGCGAGGAAAAGAGCATACGCAAATATAAAAGAGTAGCAACCTGGAAAAAAAATATAAAACTGAAATAAAACCAAAATACTTCTCTGCAAAAAATTTTAAAAATGCGTATTCAAACTTTATACCTCTGGATCTGACTGTAATGCTCATATCTTGGGAAAACGAAAACGTTTTCGAGTGAAAAAAAAGTGTTCCTAAATGAAACGAGTGCTACAAACGCAATGGAACAGTCCTCTTAGCTCAAAAATGTACGAAAATGAAAAAAAATGGAGATGAGGAAAATCGGCTTCACGATCTCGATCTACAACAGGAGAGGGTCTTCAAACAGGATCTGATACCATGTTCGAAAACACAGGTATTCCAACAGAGGATGAAAACCTTCAGTAACCACTCACATAACCATATCAAAGATCAACACACCGATATTTTCATGTGGTAAAACCCCTACGGGGAAACATCCACAACCCCAACCAACGTGGCCACTTGGAGCAGTTTATTAATGCAAAAGAAAAAGATTACAGAGAGATTTTATAATAGAGTTTCTCACAATCGATCGTCGAAAAATGACCCTCCATGCTCTTTAAATAGAGATCATGGACCAATCAAGTGTTAATCCATGGATCAATGGTCGTTAAGATCGAGGAGAGTATGAACCGTCAGATCACTCTATGTCGGGAACATATCATGACTATTGGATTTCCTAACTACAAATGCATAGTAATGCATACTAAATAAACACACTTAGAAACAAACTTTTACCTACTGACATATTAGACCAAGTAGATCTCAACTAACTCCTAAGTGTCTAAATATCCTAAAATTCTTGAAATGCAGGAGGTCCGGTCTCTCTTTGAATCCCAAGAAATCATTGTTTGCCATGAAGGAAGGGAAATTATTAGGGCACATAGTATCAATTGAGGGGGTCAGAATTGATCCTAGAAGGGTGGAAGTGATCCAAACCCTATCACTCCCAAGGTCCAGGAAAGAGGTTCAATCCTTCCTGGGAAAAAATAATTTCTTTAGGAGGTTTGTTTCCAATTTTGCTAAACTGGTGAAGCATATCATAGTCATGCTCAGAAACAAAAATGAAGTAAAATGGACTGATTAATCCCGATAATCCTTCATCCACATCAAGAAGGCATTGACTAAGGAACCTATGCTTGTCAGTCCTGATTATTCCAAGGATTTTTTGATTTTTTCTTTTGCTTCTTTTGACATGGTGGCAACTGTTTTATTGCAGAAGAATGTTGTAGGTCTAGAGCAACTAATTTCATTTTTTAGTAGGGCATTGAGAGGTGCATAGACAAAATATGACATCATGGAGAAACAAGCCTATGCCCTGGTGAAGGATTTTAAATCTTTCAGAATTTATGTTTTTCATTAAATGATCATTGCATATGTTCCTTCAACTTCTATGAAGGACATTCTCATTCAGCTTGATATAGATGGGAGAAGGAGCAAGTGGATTGCCAAAATCCTTGAGTTTTATCTTGAAATAAAGCCCACCAAACTAGTTAAAGGCCAAGGTTTAGCCAAGCTATTGGCTGAGTATAATTGTAAATCTTTGGGGGTTAACTTCATCCACACTTTATCAGAAGATCAACATGCTAAGTTCTCTAACAAAATCTCTCAGGATAACCCACCATTGGCAGAATGCACCTGGTATAAAGACCTTATATATTTTTTGTAGGAGTTGCGACCCCTAGATGGTATGGGAAGGATCAAGGCAAGATATTTAAAGCTTAAAGAAATCAGATATTGCCTTATTGACTAGGTCTTGTATTGGAAAGACCCTCTAGGAGTGATTTTGAGATGTCTAGACCCACAAGAGACCCAAAAAATTATGTTTGATTTCCATGATAGCCTATGTGTGGGACACCATTTCTAAAAAACCACGGCCTACAAAATTCTCAAAGATGGATACTACTGGCCTACTCTGTTCATTGATGTCTGTGTGAAAATCAGGGCTTGTATTAAATGTCATAAATTCTCTGGAAAGAAGGATCTCAAGTCCCAACCATTAATCCTATGGCGGCTTCATAACCGTTTCAACAATGGGGACTAGACTTCATTGTGGAAATTCATCCTGCTTCAAGTGGTCAACACAGGTGGATATTAACTGACACAGATTATTTCACTAAATGGATAGAAGCTATCCCCACAAGGATCGCCTCTCATAAAGTGATCATTGGTTTCCTGGAGGATATTATTGTAAGGTTTGGTTTTTCAAACAGAATCATCACTGATAATGCTGCATCCTTCAAGTCTGAGTCGTTGATCAAATTCTGTGAGAAGTTTGGGATTTCATTAATCCACTCTACCCCCTATTATCCCCAAGGTAATGGAATAGCAGAGTCTTCTAACAAAATCCTTATTAATATTATCAAGAGACTGTTGAAGGAAAATAAGAAGGCATGGGATTCAAATATCAAATTTTCTCTGTGGGATGATCGAGTGACATCAAAGAGGTCCCTAGGAATCTCCCCTTTCCAAATTGTATATGGGAAAAAAATAGTTTTTCCTTCTCAACTGTCCCTACCCATAGAGAAATTCCCTCACGATTATCAAGGAGATCCTGACGATATGATCAGAAGGATTCATCAACTGGTAGAATCCCAATAGACTAGAGAGCAGGTGATGGATAGAGCTCATGACTGTCAACAAAGGATCAAACAAGCCTTTGACAGAAAGGCGAGAAAAAAGGATTTCCAACTAGGAGATCTAGTGCTTAAATGGGATGCACCCAGACAAGACAAGGGAAAGCATGGTAAATTTTAAGCCCTTTGGATTGGAACCTTCAAAATCTTTGAGAGATATCTGAATAATACATACAGGCTACAGAACGTGGAGGGCAATGAAGTGTTTGGTGGCCCTACAAATGGGTATTTTCTGAAGAAGTTCTTTATTTGAGCCATAAGTGGCTCCCATGTATTTGTAAATATTTTTTTTCTTTTGTTTTCAGTTTATAAGTGATTCCATAACCCAATAGCAAGGAACTGAAACTGCTAAAGATTTCTTGAAATCTCACAGGGAGCAAGCCATCCCCCATCAAGCCTGATGTTATCACATTAATTTGTAAGGGGGGTGCTTTCCTAAGAAATGGACCCCTTTCATGAAAAATGGCAAGAAATAGGTTGAAAACCCACTTATCCTAAGTTTTTTGTGCACAAGCACATCATGCTAAGTGGTGCGTAGATCTGGGCGGTTGAGATCTGCGCACCCAGATATACGACACAGGAGCCATATCAGACCCCCCCCACGTTCTTCTTTTAAAAAGAGGTGGGGGGGGGTCTGAGTTGGTGGTTTTAAAATGCGAAGCCCTCACTAACGTGTTTCCCTCTCCTTAAATCAGAGTCCCCCCACCTAAAACCTCTTACCACTGCATCCCCCCTCCGAGTAGACCACTTACCACCATCGCTTACCGTCATCACCCTCCGATGACATCTATCTTCCACTTCGCCTCTCTCCTCTATCTATCACGACTCACATCTCCCTCTCCCCTCCCACCTTCCACTATCGCACATCTGTCCTCCACTCACCTCCGTGTCATATATCTTTTCACTTTTCCCCCTCTTATCTTCTGGCACGTGTTCATCCTCCTCCATGTCACCCCCTTCATAACATCATGTCCCCTTTAACCAATCACGTACCACCAAAAATTATTCCCAGACCCCATGTCTCCTGCACCTGGCCCTCGTACACCCAGTAACCTACCAATCTCACCCTTTTCCTTAGCCCTATCAGCTTTATCCCCGTCAGTCAGCCTGGTCCTTTTGAAAAAGTCTAACGTAGTGCCAACAATAAAGAAGAGGCTTCCACGTCTTCCAAGTGCAGGCGTTGACCCTACCCACTCAAATCCTGATGAAGTATTTAATGAAAATAAGGATGGTGGGTGAGACATCGTCTCCTTCCATAAATAGAAGGCTAGAGAGGGACAAATCATGGAAGAATACTATCAGTCTAGTATGATAGAGATCGTGTCTGACAGGAGACTACATGGGCAGTCTGACCGATGTCTGCATGCGCATCCTGACAAAGAAACTCACCAATGCAAAGCCTTAAACTCATGACATGATTGCGCCTTCAACAGGGGGGAGCTAGTTCTAAGTATTTGTAGGCATTTTTGCCATTTTTTTTAGTGTCGATGGTAGAGCTACTCTCCCGATTGTAGTGTTTTAATGAGGCCTCTAATTCTCTAGTTATGAATATTATTTGAGACTTCTTGTTTAATGGAAACCAACTTCTCCTTTCATTTCTTTGCTTCTGATTCTGAAAGCTCGGGCATGGATGATCCAGTCGGGTGTTGTGACTGTAGTATAGTGCAGGTTTGACTATATCCGTTGTTGCAACATTTTCAGTTTCTCGAAGTTTTCATATCCAAGAGGATCTTGCATATGATACTTTTCCTCCATAGGCTACTGGAAGACCGAATGTCTAGAGTAGACTTCTGTGCTTTTCTCACGTTTCTTCTACCGACTCACCACTATACAAAATTACTGGCTTAAGTTAGATCAAGACCTCACTTATCTGTGCTTCCCCAACCCATTTTTCTGAGTTAAAGTGCTATAATATTGAGACTGCATACATTAGACCACCCTTTAAACCATTTACTGTGACATATAAACTGATGGGCCTTGGGGTTACCTTTGTTGCAATCCAAAGGTGACTTCCAACGTCAACATAATGGAAGTCCACTCGTTGTTGAATTCTCGAAAGGTGTCTTCACCTCCTCTTCTCATGTAGATGATCCTGGCACAAGCCTCAACCTCAATGCTGATGGTAGGAACGTTAGAACGTCTGTCATGGCCAGGAAGAGTTGCAACAACTCTGCGCACTGCTAAGGGTTTTGGAGGACTAGCTCCATATGTTCCTACACTGATGTTGTGCTTTTTCTTGAAGTCATATTAGGTTCCTTATAAAACTTTGGTATCTCTGCCTTTTTGTGGACCTCAGCCTCCGGGGTTGTGCTTACAATAGCACCCTCAACCTTGGTCATTGAGGAAGTGCACTAAGGACTTAGGACTTGTGGTTTCGGTTCTGCTTGCATGTCTGTTGAGGATGGAGTGTCCTGAATCAATACAAAGGGTATGATCTGTTGGTCCCAGGCTTCAGGGTTTGGGCCAGTCATTTGTAGCCTCTATTCGGGTACTTCTAGGTTTGGACCAGGGCGTTCTTGTCTCTGCTATGGTATCTCTAGGGGATTGATCTGCATGGGTTCTGGATCACTGGTTTGGGATGGAATGGTGGTTTCTTGAGGTGGTGACTAGGGTTTTGGTGGTCATGGAGGTTACTCAGTGATGATGGTGGTGGATGGAGTGGTGTTAGGCTTATGGTCATCCTCGATTTCTAAAATGTGTGCTACTTGAGCCATTGAGCGAGTGTGAGGAATGGTGGATGAAATGGGATGGGGGTTCAAAACCTTTCTTAGGGAGATACCCATTCTAGGTTTCTTGGTCATTGGCTCTGTGATGAATGCAACACTGAGAATTTTGTTGACATCCTTACCTGTCAACATAGATTTCTATGGAAGCTGTGAGAACATAGGTAATGTTCTCTTCTTGTGCTCCAGTGGTTGCATCTCCTCCACCTCGTTGGAGTTCGTCTATGTCAAGGATTCATTATTTTGTACCTCCGAGATTGAGCTCGGTCCTACCCATGCTTCCTGACCCCTCTTCTTCAACAACTCTGCTGGCATAATGTAATGCATCCGCGACTTGCGTGGGTTGCATTTAACTCCAGGCCATGACATAATATCCTTGTTGAAGGCCTCCTCATCTAAATAGAATGGAAGAATGTGTGAGTGGAATTCCTCTCTGTTGGCATACCTTGTCCACATGAATGTATGGTGGTGGTTCATGCTAAATGTTATCTTCTGCATGTTTTAGTTGAGAAATTCTTGTGGAATGCGCAACCTCTGTGTTGCGTCAAGCAACCTGTTATACCATTTGGAGAACACCGTGTTGTTGAATGCGATGTTCTTTAAGTCCAACCTTGAGTGCCATGGCTCAAACACTTTTTCCAATCGCCCCTTATTGTAACATACCCACTACCTAAATCAAAATTTTCCGGTCCTCTATCGGACTCGAGCTCCTAAATAACCATGGAGATCCAACGTAAACTGATTCTTTCCCTTTTTCTCCCCATTCTCAGGTGATCATGGGTCATGATCGCGGTTCAGTTTGAACGTAGTGCCTATTTGTGTTTCGCGCTCTGGCACTGTAGTAATGTCCAAACATTAGACTCTGCAACCACCGAAGCCTGCCAGGGATAACGTGCATCCCATAGGGATGAATTCCCACGGGGTCAGTGAATGGCCAATAGGAATAAACCCCAACAGAGGTAGAGAACAACAAATGCGAAACACCCATTGCGCGGTTAGGTGGTATACAGGTGGCAAGGGGAATGTGACACGGTGGACGTCATGACAGGTGTTTGCACCCTAATTCGTCACCTTGTGAGAAAATAAAGGGTGCTTACATGCCCAGTTGGGTATTTCTAGGCATGACAGTTGTAGTGGAAAGGGTTAGAAAAAGAACAACAAAACTATAAACAAGAATTAAATAAAAACAAACTAAAACTATGAGCATATGGATAAAGAAATAACAAACATAAAAGACCAATATCACCAATGTTTTTGAGCTGGTCTATTGATGAAATCAAAGCACAATGAAGAAAGGGAACTGTGGTTCCTTCTTCCTTCAATGGAAGGCTCTTGAGCCCTCACAAACTTGCTCTGCTTACAATAAGAAAATGAGAATGATGGTGAAAGAATTCCTAGCACATCCACTCAATGGAGAGGTGAATGGCTCTATGAAATGGTGCAAATGTGTGATTGTCAAAGAATGAGTCCTTAACAATCTTAGAAGCATAACAATAAATGAAATTCCTTGAGAAAATGATGTTTCTTCATGGATTTTTATAGCACATCATTGGGTGATTATGTAACTCCTTCAAAGTGTGAAAAGGGGCTCTTTAGGGCTTCATTAGGTCTTTGACCATCCTACCATGCGGATTCAGCTCAGACTTGGGAGTCAAATCAGGTTGGGAGCTGGTCCATAAGTGGTTGGGAGGCCGACCAATTCAATAAATGCGCCGTTTAGCAGGTGCACGGGTTTTTGCGCTAACAGTCGCGCGTTGTGTGCGCATGTGCGCATGATACGTTTCTGTTACGCACATGTGCACGTGCACCCAACTTCTGTAAAGCACCCTTCAATTTTTGGTTACTTTGTATAGTTTTTGACCCTTTTGCAATGCTGTGAAATTAATTCAGTGCCATGAATGACTTCATTCCTGTTTTGATGATGCTGAGTTCTTGTCGCCATGTGCGGACGAAATTTCAGGGATAACAGATGCCCCCTGATGGATGAGGTTAGGAGCATACGTATAGCCGAAATCCATCCATGTTTCTTTTACTAAGAATGGTGTTGTAAGAGAGAGCAATAGTGAGACCGTTCAGAGCGATCCGTTGGAGAAGAAAGGAACCGGTAGAACCCAACCTTCTATAAGGTGCGTAACAATATACAACTGTGTACAAACGAGGCAGACATGCCCCATTCTCGTGTTATGTAACTCTGAAAAAAGATGACGGAAGTGTTGGTGTAGATAACTGCAGCGCCTTCGGGGGAAGTAATAACAAAGGCATAAGACAATTCTGCAAAGGAATATACTTTGAATAATAGGCAATGATCATGGTAATAAGCAACGATAATGATGTGGGCATTGATGGCCCTACCAGGTTCAGAGGTCTTCAACAAATGATAAAAAGAACTGTAATAATCGCAAAGTAAGACCCACCATAACATTAGAAAGTGTTGGCATCGAATGTTATGGGGGCCAATGACAGCAGGGAGCAATGGTGTTTCACCCTGTGCCATCCGAGATCTCTCATTAAATGGAGAATGAGAATCAAGATACTGTCGCCCTTCTGGAAAAAGTGTGCTGCTGTCGACAAAAGGGGAACGCGACTCCTAGAAGAAAAGGGCTTCATAGAATATACTGAGGTGAGGAAGTGGTAGAGGTACATAGATGAAGTCAAGAAGTGGGAAGACTCAAGACTGCCCTTGGTTGGAGGATGTATGGGATGAAAAAAGTGGCCGCAACCGTGTAACAAGGTCAAGTGTCAGGGGGACGACAAGATTGGGGATGAGTTGTGCCAGAGGCGGGACAAAGTGAACAAATTCAGAGGGTGAAGGTAAGTGACCTTTGGAGTACTCTGAAGATATGGACGATGCCAACAAGGGGAGATGAGAAGTAATGCTCCAACCAAGGGTGACATGGGTTGCGTGTGGCCAAAAAGAAAGCGAGTCGCCAACGGTGACGACAAAATAAAATGTAATGACAGGAAATAAAGGTGTTTTTACAATAAATAATGAATAATTTTTGGAAAAAATGTACAAATACAGAAACGGGTGCGCCAATGTGAAATGAGTTCCCCAGGGAGGGCATAAATTTCTTGGAAAATAGATGAAGGGTGGGGGCCCCATTGGTGAGTTTCTGTATGAGGTAGGTGAAATGAAGATAGGTTCGCAGATGGGAAAACTGATGGTGGATGAAATGGAGGGTTCATGATCCTGCGGGGGTGCAGGTAAAAAGAATAGAACCATAAAGTGATGATCTGGGAGTCCATATGGGAAGCTAGCAAAATGAGGGGAAGAAGTATGTGGTTGATTCCGAACATGATGAAAGACTACCGGGACTCCCATCCCTAAAGGGTGATGAAGAACAACATGAGTGTCAAAAAGTGCCAAAAGGTGCTATGAATGGGACAACTCATGTGGGTAAGAAAGCTACCGAGTAACAGTACCGTATATGCAAACGGAGGTGTGAGTACTGCAGAGATGGGAAGGATGATCCTAAAGGAAAATATCAGAGGGTGTGACTGGAAATGGAAATGAAATACAACAGGGGAGACTACATGCCAGTGATAAATATATATACCTGAAGGGATGATGTCGGTGACCGATGAGCAAGTACCTGTGCACAGAACAACCAAATACCCAAAGTGAACTATATCTGAAGAGAATCAAAGATATGAGCATGTATTTGACAAATGTGACTATGCGCATGTGTACCTGACCATGATATGGAAAAAGGGGAGCCCCGGGGGCCTAGGACGAAAAGTGACCCAAGGACAACCGTGATGTAGGTGGCAGGATGCTGATCCCATGGCTGAAGACGGTTTAAAAAAATGGACACCTTGGGCTCCCGGAATGTTGAGTGGAAGTTTGGAAAAATGCCTATATATAGCTGTAGGGCCCACATTGCCACCTCATTTGTACCTGCTGCTACAGTGATTGGACGAGCAGATTGTAGAGGAGATTTGGAGTTTTAGGGAGCATGAGGTATCTGATCGACGATGTGCGAGTATCAGGTTAGTGGTTTGATCATCCTGCATAGAAATAGGTTTCCATTTTTTGGTAAGGGTAGGTACGGGGGGCCGTACAAGGGGTTTAAATGGATTTTTCATAGTGTTCGTGCTCTTTTCGTCAATGAGTGAGCAAAAAGCGAGCACTTACATGCCTAGTTGGGCTCTTCTAGTCATGACAGCTGCAATGCAAAAGGTTAGAAAGAAAATAGT
>JZKD02S1390213.1:0-11343 GCA_000966675.3 Picea glauca
ATTCATCCTTTCTTGAGAGTGCATCTGCCACAACATTTTGCTTCCCCTTTTTATAGACGATTTCAAAATCATAACCCAATATCTTGGTTACCCATTTTTGTTGTTCTTCTGAATATGGTCTTTGTTCCAAGAAGTATTTAAGACTATCATGATCTGTTTTGACCTTGAAGTGACTACCTATTAGGTAAGGACGCCATTTCTTCAATGCATGTAGTATTGCCATCATTTCATTCTCATAAATGGGTTTGTGTAAGTCCCTTCCCTTGAGTGGTCAACTTTCAAAAGCCAGGGGCTTTCCTTCTTGCATTAGGACAACACCAATTCCATTTCCCGAGGCATCACATTCCACAATAAAGGTTTTTGTGAAGTCTGGAGTGGTCAAGACAAGAGATTTTCACATCACCTCTTTAAGTTGTTCAAAATCATTAGTTTCCTCTGGAGTCCATGAAAATGCATCCTTCTTAGTTAGTTCTGTTAAAGGTGTTGTTATTCTTCCATAATGTCTGTTGGAGCCACCTTTGTTTTTTAGCCTTTTTTTTTAATTTTATATCTTAATGCTTGAATTCGAAAGCTGGTTTTGGTATTTTCCTTTATTTTCCCCAAAATCTCAGAAGTCTTGTCACGCAAGAAACAACGGTTATCATACTCTTAAGGCAAGATTTTTTTTTTATTATCGTTTATACGAGTCTCTCCTTTTTTTACCTCGGGATGTTGCATGTTGGAAGTTATAAATCACATAGTTTACAAGTCTCGAGGGGCGAAACAACAAAGTAGTTTTAAAAAAAATTTTACCCAGATCAGTACCGAGAGTAAAGATACTCTAAACCACAGCTAAGCATCATCGGGATTTCGTGTCTCGGTGTTTGCTAGCTCCAAGAGTCTTATCGTCATAACCCCGATAGCCAAAACCGTGAGATTCTTGTTTTAGTAACTCGGGTTAATGTTAAAGGTAAAAAGTTTAGTCGTGGTTAAGCTTTGTCGTGAATTTGCAACTCGACATGTTTTCCCTCAAAAGCTATACCTTCGAAGCCCTGAGTCGCGAAGTCACGATATAAATAAAAATGTAATTAATTAAACACTTAATATGGTTTTATCTTCCATTTTGATTAGATCATATCATCATGATCTCACAGTTTCCCAACTCGGCATACGAGCCTCCTAGAAGCTATACCTTCAAAGCCCCTAGTCGCAAAGTCACTATATAAATAAAAATGTAATTAATTAAACACTTAATCCTGGTCACGTTTTTTATTAACTAAAGCTAAGTACCACAATCTCGGGTTTTAGAGGTTTAAAGGGTTGAAGTGAAAACTCCCGATGAGGCGAATGCCAAAAGATTAATTAACATTTAAAAACGCCTAATTAATTAAGCTAAGCCAGCATTTCCAGTGTTTTAATACGAAAATTAATATGCATAGTCTACGAGGCAATTTTAAACTTTCCTTGCGCCAACTTGCATTACGAACTGTCAAAATCTATGACATTAATTGGAAATGAGGCGAATCGACAAGTAAGGATTTGGTTTTTATTGCTAAATTTATATTTAAGAACGATTTGACCGTTTTGTTCCTAAGGATGACCTAGTTTTAAATGGTCGAAGGCATGGATCTTTTATTTGTTGTCACAAATTTCATTTCTATTCTATGTAGAGAAAACCTTTTTCGAGTGAACTAATTTATGTATGTATACATATTTTTATCGCAGGAGAGCTAAAGTAGAATCCGCCGCCATGGCCCCGTGAAAAGCATCTAAAGCCATTGTTGAGGTTTCAGGACAAGGTTCAAACAAAGTTTTGGATACTTCACCTCGAAGTGTCGACTCGATCAGGACCTGGTCATATATTTCTGAGGTTCTACAGTCCGAATTGGTAGATGGTTTGGATGATTCCAGTGACAATAAAAAAGACGACCTGATCACCAAAAATAAGATCGTCATCCAGGCTCAAATTCATAAAGTAGCGGCTAGGCTACGTCTTCTCCCTTACTACTATATGGTTCGATGGGCATTAGACCATGTAGATATACCAACCAGAACCATCGTCAATGAGTGGAAAGTCACTATTGGGACTTTCAGACCCAAACAATTGCAGGTTATGTACAAGTTGCCTACCGTGTCAGACTTAGTATACAATGCCAAATTCCTAGAAAATTTTAAACAGAAGGAATGTGTGCAATATGACAAGAGTATGTCCAGTTTAATCAAAGATTGGGTTTCACACCCTGCGAAGTTCAGGGCGGAAAATAATGGTATATATTCAATATCTTCTCTGGAACCATAGTTTAAATATGTAGCTATGATGACCTATAGATTATATGGGAGAGAGGACACCACACATTTTTTCCTTCAGTGGGTGCCTCTAATCCATTAAGTCGTTGAAGGCTATTCCTTCGATTGGGATAAACTACTGTCTGATAGTTTGACCAGTCAATTTACAGAGTATCGAGTGCAGAAGGAGAGCGGAAAGATCACTTCATTCTTTATGTCCGCGTATATTATGGACACTGTGTGTTTTCTGACGCCTTTTCTCTTAATGAGTTGGAGTTGGACTCCATCTGAGGCTGAGCCTATCCACGTCTACTATTCAAAGCTATGGGAAAAAAAAGCTTTAGATTTTGGGTATGAAATTTTTAACTGGGTAATGGTACCGCTGCATGTCACTATCTTCGGCCACCCGCCACCCAGGATCTCAGACATTATCATGGTAAATCTGAGCAGTATAGCTGACTGGTACGTGGAAGCAAAATTTTCATATCTCAGGGTTTTCGGTGCTTATGTTCCTCCGAATTCCCTACCATTATTCATACCCGATAGGTTGGCTTGTCGTGAGATTTCCAGGCAAACCATAATCGGTGGCGTAAGCAAAGAACTTAAGGGATAGTCTAAGAAGGTATGGCCACCTTTTCCTATTTATTTAAATTCCTATTCTTTGTTAGACTTCAGGCATGCTAAAGTTGAGTCAACATCCCTAGAAGACATGAAATTGGTTCATGTCGAATTCAAGAAGCACGATCCACATAGGGTTGTAAGTAAACACCTAGCCAATTGTGGGCTTAAAAGGTTTGAACACGAAAATTCACCCTCGGATGACATTTTCCGAGGCACGAGATCTTATGCCGAGGTTTTGGCTCGGATACAAGCCCCGGCGCCTGAAGAGAAGGCTGATGTTTTAAAGTTCCAAGAACATCGGCGGAGTTGTCTTCCCCCAGTATTGTGGGGTGAGAATCCAATAACAACAGAAGTGTAGCAAAAAGAAGCCGAAGGCTCCAAAGATTCAGCACCCGAACAAGAAGAACACTAGGACAGGGAAGAGAAAACTGGGAGCCCGAAAACAGAAATGAAAACTCCCGATTCACCGAAAAACCTGACTCTAGTTGCCACTCAGGGCCAATCAACTAAGCAAATCGGAGATCCCATCGCCTCCATTACTCCCTTACAGTCAGCTAAAGGGAACATAGACACAAGATGGATTTTCAATGAAGAATTGAGACCTATAAGGATGGAAGAGCTCCCTCCAAATGATTTCTTTTTTGATAAAAAGAGAAAAGTTGTGGTAAAAAGAGAATTCTATCAAGAAGCAGGAGAAATGGCCAAAAAATTTAAGGTCTTAACTGATGGGAAAGATATGAAGAAAGAAGAATTCACGATAGAAATAGCCGGGACATTAGGGGTGTTTGCTACAGCAAACCAATTTTCAGTCGGGGTTTTGAAAAATCAGCTGAAGCGAAAAAATCACCTCATCAAAACCTTAGAACCTAAACTAGCCATAGAAGAGGAAGCTGCCAAGAACCAGGCAAACACAAGAATAGAAAAAGAAAGAATGGCTGACAAAAAGGAAATCGAGCTACTCAAAGCTAAGCTCGAACAAGTAGAGCTGGTAGCTCAGACCAGTCAAATACAGGTAGGCCAACAAAGAGACTTGATAGGGCAGCTACAGGTTAGATTAGAGATCGCTGAAAGCTAAGTTATAAATATCGGGATATTCCAGTCACAGTCTATGGAGATCCGGAGTAGATTTTCTGCAGCCCAGCGAATTTTACTTGCCAAGGTGGAGACAATTCGGGACAATTTCCTGCTTATTGATCGAGTATTGGAAAACTTATCTGTCAGAGAGAGAGAAGATGGAGCATCTGGGGTCACATTTCAAGAGGTTGTAATAGCTACAACAAACAGGGAATCGACAAATAGTTCCGAGTTTTCCATTTCGGAACAGACCCGAGGTAATATTTTGTTGAAAGAATGGGAATGTAGCATATCAGAAGGCAAACTGCAAGCCAAGAAGGTAAGGAAATCCTGTGAAGAGGCTTTCGGTTCTATAGATGGAAATCTGCTAGGCATTGATAGTGAGAGCAATGCTGAGACACTGAACCAAATGAATATGGAGAAACTCTCACTTGATATAAATGAGAAAGAAGAAAAATATTCGGCCGAAGTCTCACAAGTGACTCTGGCAGTTATAGTTCAAATATATAAATGGATTATTAAACCAAGTGTATGATTGTGCACTATTGACACCCTAGACCGACAGATGGAAGAAAGGTTACCACAATTAGTCAGAGATTGTTATATTTTTTAGGCCAATTGTCAAGCAGAACCTTCTAGGTTGATATCTCGGCTGGTGGAAAAATGTGTCACTTGTACCGAGCATGCAAAGGGGCAGGCTTCTGGTACCAAATAAAGACAGAGATAAAGAAATGAAACGATTGATCTCCTTCTTTTTGTGACTAGAAATCCTAGAATGATTGAGATTCCATCATATGTAAATCTATATAAATATACAATAGAAGGAAGGAACAAAGGGCTGGACCTTTTTGGGTCGATTGTAATAAATATTTTCTCCCTCGAGAGTTAATATAAAGAAAATTCGAAGATTCTCGATTCCGTCACGACTGTGTTATGAGTTTTTTTCCTTGTATTCCATATCTAATTTCATTTCATATATGTATCTAATGAATGTTTCGCTATAATTTAGTACAACCTCTACTATAGTGAATAAATTTTAGTTTTCTATATTGTTTATTGTTTTTCCTCTCTACCGGCTATCAGCAGGTATAAGACTATTGAACACTTTAGATTTCTATATATATTTTTTATGCTTCATCAGGTTATTTCTTTATCTGTTTCTTCCTCTGCTTACAGGTGAGATTCTCCCTTGATAGGAGCCTTACATGATAGACAGCTTAATGTTTTCTTACACCTCATACACATTTATTAAAATATAACCCAGTTACGGGAAAGGGCCTTTGGTTTGCACCCTGTTTTCACTACCAGAGCTATAAACTCTCCTTTATACGACCAAAATCGAGACAACATCTAAACATTTTTGAGATTTTCTTATCATTATGTTCCTCCATGACTGTCCATGTGACAAGATAGCCTAATATTGAACTCGGACTATCAGATCAAACACATATTGCCCTGAATATTTTTGATACTATTATTAAAACAACCACTACCCGGGTGGAACTCGAACGTTCGTGGGCAGCGATTGAAAGGGACATAAACATCCAGGAACAATTGGAAGCTAGACAACAACCTAGAAATCATCCCTAGCTTCCCTTTCCGAAGGTTGATATTCCTTCCTTCTCTACCCCTTACTCACTTTCATATGCCTAGACACTATACTTCTAAGCCTTAAGTACAGACTCTGGAACAACATCTTTTTGGCGTCGTTTCCAGGGACCGAAGTTACGAAATATTTTTCCCTGGGAAAATGACATTTTTCGTTGAAAGTGTCACCCTTTGATAGTGAGCAAAGAGTGCACACTTTTTAAAGGCTTTCCAATATTTCACTTGGCAACTCCACAATTAATAAGCTAGCATTCGGTCGAGGGAATACCAGGAAAAACCCAGATGGTAAACAGACCACACCTGTTACCGATCCTGAGAAGATTTTAAAGGTGAGAGGCTCTCTTAAGCCGACCCCTTCATTCTATCAGCTTAAATACCCACAATGGAAGACCAAGAGTTCTTCTAAACCTTCAACTTCACGCAGTCCTCTTTTCGACACTAAGGATCTAACATTAAACTGCTCTGAAGTTAGAAGTGAAACCCATCCAATAACCTTTGTAGTACACAAAGGAAAAAGTCCTGTAGAAAATTCATCTGTTGTCGATATATCATTGACTCTTCAGTTAAATTTAGCGACCTCACCCAGTCTCAAAGAATATCACACACATCCAGTTTCCACACCCATTGGTTCTCCTGATTACATATCTTGCAAGTCTGAAGAGCCAAACCCTCGCATCCCTTACCATTCATCCTCGGATTTTTCACCCCATGAAGAAAGTAAATATTCACTTTTAGTATTCCAAAACCCCCTTTACAAATTTCCACTAATATTGATGGCAGCCGTCGGAGGGGGAGGTGGAGGGGTCGTCGGAGGAGGAGGAGGAGGTGATCCTAGGGGAGGATCTGGATGTCAAGGGCCTGCCCCCCCCTCCCAGAGTGTTTTCTAAAGTGGCATCAAGATACGCTCCTTTGGTATTGCTCGTTCCTCTGCACGACCTTCCCGAAAATTATATAAAAAATTTGCCAAAATTCACTGGGGAAGGAGATCTGACCACAGCCGAACACATAAATTTCTTTGATCAATTCGTAGACATCTTAGGTCTCAAACATGAAGATGTGTATTCAAGGCTTTTCGTCCAAACCTTCAAAGGTTAGGTCTTAACTTGGTTTCGGAGTCTACTTGCGGGATCTATCTTGTCCTATTATGCCTTGGAAGATGCTTTCCTTAGACAATGGGGTGAAAGAAAGGACCACCTATACTATTTAACCGAGTTTGGGTCTTTAGAAAAAAAGAATTCATAAATAGTTATGGAGTTTATTCAAATATTCAACAAGCTGTATAACAAAATCCCAGCTGAGGTTAAATCATCCCAACCCGCAGCCAAAGTAACTTTTGCGAGAGATTTCGAACCAGATTTTGCACTTCTTTTACGGGAAAGAAGGGGAGATACTCTAAACCGAATGCAAGATGACACTGTAGAAATTGAGTCAAATATGATGGCTTCTAGTAAGTCAAAATCTAAAGTAGAAGCGGGAAACCGAGAAACTATACGCTTTAGAGAACAAGCAGGGCTGTCAGGGTCTAATAGATACACAGATGGAAAAGTAGAAGATATGGCCTGGGTAATTAAGGAGTTTTCTAATAAGATATCCAGGATGGAGCTAGAACAGGCCAAATACGATTCTTTCGCCAAAAAGTATTTCAAGAGGAATCCCAATCCCCCAAACCAGCAAAGACAGATAAAAAACGAAGATCAAAAAATACAAACTCCCCTAAAGAATGGAAATTTTATAGGAGGGAATGAACTCCAAGATTTCAGAGATTTAGATGATGATGTCACAAACTTTGGTGATGACTGCACACAACCTTATCTGACTAGAGAAGATTATGAAAAATCTCTAAACACTCAACAATCGTCTATTAAAGGTGAAGAAAGATATTATATTGACCTTTGTAGCTATCAGAAAGAAACTGATATGATAATGGCTGAGGTCCAACCTAGGTATAACTTGAGATCTAAGAGTAAGCCCATTTCAACTACTCAACCTAAGAAAATTATCCCAAGAGGTCAAACTTATGAGCCTACCTCGGAAGAAACCGTGTTACCTAACAGCAAAGCGAAAGTAGTAAACGCACAAGAACCCGAAGTGGGGAAGGTTGAGACTCAAACAGAGGAAACCGAAGTAGCTAATACAAATACACCTTTAACCAAGATCATGAGTAATAAGGCAGTCCAGACAAATAATTTGGAAAAGAAGGATTCAAAAGTCCCACCTAGAGAAATAGACAAGGTGAGCGGAGTTTTCATTTTCGAAAACGAGATAAATAAAATTAAGATACCAATTCCTCTGGTAGAGTTAGTGAAAAAACCAGTTTATCGAAAGCAGATTACCAAAGTGATAGGCATTTAAGAGCTAGAAAGCCAATCTGACGTTTTGAACCTGGAAGATGATAAGCCCAACATCACTTTTGGTCCACATTTTGAAGGAGCCAAAGACATCGTTGCTCCCTTTTATATCACCTTAAACGTGTACGATCAACTGTTACATAATTTCATGCTAGACTCTGGAGCCTCACATAACATGATGCCTAAAATTATTATGGACAGATTGGGCCTCCAGATCACCAGACCTTACAAATATCTTTACTCATTTGATTCGAGAAAAGTTAAGTGCATGGGAATGATAAAGGATTTAGTAGTCACCCTGGCACAGGTCTTAGTTAAGAGCGTCTTGATGGATGTGGTCATTGCTAATATTCCCCCCAAGTACGACTTACTATTGTCTAGGTCATGGGGAGCCAAGATGGGGGGTTCTCTTCAAATGGATATGATGTACGCTATGAGTCCTTTGTTTGGTGGGAAATTTACTCGGTTGTATAGGGAGACGAGGTTAGCATATATAGTAAGCGACCCTCAATGATGGTTTGGATTAGAGGCTGCCAGGAGGCTAAAAATAAAAAACCTAGAGGTATACGGAGATGCAGAGTTGATAGTCAAACAAATAAATCATCAATACTAGGCCAAGCATCCCATATTAAGATCATACAGAAATTGTGCCTGGGATATAATGGAAAACTTTTTCTTGTCTGTAAATGTCCACTTCATCCCACGCATAGAAAACTTACAGGTGGATGCATTAGCTAAAGCGGCTTCAACTTTCACTCCTACAAACTTTAAATTGAAGTATCACATAGACATAAGACACAGACCATCTATACCGGATAATATCTAGCACTGGCAGGTCTTTGAGGATGATGAAAAAATTAAGAAGTTTCTTGAAGCAGTAGGCGAATTTTCTGAAACTCACGCAGATCAAGAAAACCAGAACGACCATATATGGATCATGCAAGAAGGGGAGGATCCTAAAGAGTTCCAAGAAAAAATTGCAAATCATCGCATGATGGTCCTAAAAAATAACTAGATTCCGAAAGGATTGATCCCTCTGGAAATATTGTTTGATCAAAATGACATACCTGTAAAATCCACCTTACAACCCCAACCAGAAGAGGTTGAGGACTGTGACATAGGAACCAAAGAAGAGTGCAGGATGGTTAAAATATCTAAACTCCTCCCACCTGAAATAAAAGGCAAGTATAAGGACCTACTCAGACAATTTAAAGATGTTTTCACCTGGTCTTACAACGAGTTAAGAACCTACGACACTACCGTGATCGATCACAAGATACCTCTAAAGCCTGGGATCAAACCCTTTAGACAAAAGCTTAGGTAGATCAACCCCATTTTATTGCTTGTGGTCGAGAGGGAAGTGAAGAATATTTTAGAGGAGAAAATTATAGTACCTCTGAGATATTTCGACTGGGTGGCAAACCTAGTCCCGGTCATAAAAAAGAGTGGGGAAATTAGACTGTGCGTGGATTTCAGAAATCTAAATAAGTCCTCTCTTAAAGACAACTATCCGCTGCCTAAAATGGATCATGTGCTAGAAAAGGTAGTTGGGGCGAACAAAATGTCCATGATTGACGGTTTCTCTGGATATAATCAAATTGCTATGAATGAACAAGATAAAGAAAAAACATCTTTTACTACCCCTTGGGGTACGTTCATGTATGATAAAATTCCTTTCGATTTGATGAATGTAGGAGCCACGTTCCAACATGCTATGGACATCGCTTTCATAAGAGAGAGGTATAAGTTTGTAGTCATCTATCTCAATGATTCAGTTTCCTCCAAATCCGACGAAGAGCATTTGGTACATATTAAACAAACATTCGAAAAATGCCACAGGTTTGGTCTGTCCTTAAATCCCAAGAAATCACACTTCACCATGCAAGAAGGTAAACTTTTGGGTCATATTGTATCTAGGGATGGAATTAAGATTGATCCTATGAGGGTTGAAGCGATAGACACTATAAACATTCCTAGAAATGTAAAATAAATTCAATCTTTCTTAGGAAAAATAATTTTTTTACGAAGATTTATCCCAAATTTCACTGAAATTGTAAAATTGATCACAGATATGCTGAAAAAGAACAGTGAAGTAAAGTGGACAACAGAGGCCAAAGCATCATTCGCACACATTAAAAAATTCATAGTCGAGGCACCTGTGTTATCAAGCCCCGATTATCTAAAATAATTTATTATTTTCTCGTTTGCCTCCAAACACACGATTGCTACAATGCTCCTACAAAAAAAATGAAGAGGGTTTCAAACAACTGATCGCCTTTTTCAGCAAGATCCTCAGAGACGCAAAACTTAAATATGATATAATAGAAAAAAAAGCGTACGCCATGGTAAAAGCACTGAAGGCATTTAGAACATATGTATTACACTCCAAGATAATTGCGTACAAGCCTACCAGTTCTGTGAAAGATATTTTGGTACAACCAGACAACGATGGGAAAAGAGGAAGATGGCTTGCCAAGATTCAATAATTTGACCTGGAAATAAAACCTACTAAACTGATAAAGGGACAAGACCTGGCCAAACTTTTGGCTGAATCAAATCTCAGAGCTATGGATATAAACTGCATACAGGAATGTGAGGAAGACATGAACATAAATGAGTTTGATGAGAGAACAAATAAAATTAAGATCGAAGAGAAGTTCATATCATCAGAATGGCACAAAAACATAGTATCTTACATGCTGACTCTAAAATGCCTGAGTGAACTATTGCCATCAAAAGCCAAGAATTTAAAGATTCATGTGGTTAAGTATTGTATTGCCGAAAATCAACTATATTGGAAAGACCCACACGGTTTCTTGTTAATCTGCTTAGTCGAATCGGAAACAGAAGGGGTTATAAGTGAATTTCATGAAGGAGTGTGTGGAGGACATCACACTTGGAGGGCCACATCTTACAAAATTCTGAGGGCTAGGTATTACTGGCCAAAACTTTTCTCAGATGTTAACGCCAAGGTCCGAGCCTGTAACCCTTGTCAACTATTTGCAGGCAAACAGAAACTCTCGGCGCTACCTTTAGTTCCAGTCAAAACTGAAGCTCCTTTTCAACAATGGGGGCTATATTTTATAGGAAATATTAATCCACATTATAGCGCCCAACACAAGTGGATCTTAACTACCACAGACTACTTTACTAAATGGGTGGAAGCTATTCCAACCAAAAGGGAAATTGACTCGGTGGTAATAGATTTCTTAGAAGACAATATTTTGTCAAGATTTGGTTGCCCCCGAAAAATAGTCACAGATAATGCCCAAGCTTTCAAATCTATGGCTATGATCAGCTTCTACTAAAAGTATAATATCGTTCTTGGCCATTCTGCATCGTATTACCCCCAAGGAAATGGACTGGCCAAGTCATCTAACAAGAGCCTGATCAATATAATTAAGAAAGTGTTGGATGAAAACAAAAA
>JZKD02S1390224.1:0-11343 GCA_000966675.3 Picea glauca
TCCATGCTATGAACGATGATGATATTGATGATGAGAACAACTTTTGATGATTTGTAGATGTTCCAGTTAGTGTTCCAGATGATGATGATGATGCTTCCCTCTCTTTCTCTTGATGATGTTGTATTGGGTCATGTCAGTAGAATACCCTTGTTGTTAAGGGGGAGTGTTGAAATATTGTAACTTTGAAGAATATTCTAATTATATTTGAGTTATTATCTAATAGATCAAATCCCCTTTTGTGGAATGATCATGTCGAGTCTTGTATAATATCAAATCCTCTTTTGTGGATTGGTCAAACCATATTTATATGGTGGTTTTTGTAAATTCAGCCCCTAGTGTTTATAAAGTTGTTTTAACCACTCTTAGAAGAAGTCGACCCTACTAAGTGAAGAGACATAGCCCTAGCATTTGCTCAACTAGTATTTATATGTGATGATGATGCCTCACTTACAGACACTCACACTCACTCATATAGTGCACAAATCTTAAAGGCAGTTGCAGGTCTAGGAGGAAGGAGAAGAGAGGCGCATGCTCAATCTTGGTTTATTCTTGGTGTTTTGGTCTTAGTCTTGACATTGTATTGGCAATCTTATTGAGGAAGTTTTGTTGGGTTTTCTCCCCCATGAGGGTTTCCTAGAATAAAATGCTGCGTACCTTATGATTGTGTTTCTTTCAGTGATCCTCTTTATGCTTTTGTTTTAGAATTTCATTGAATCCTCATGTAATTTGGAAATAACCTAATAACAACATTAAAATTAACATGGTAGAGTGTGTGTTGGTGAGTTGTGTAGTTCTTCAACAAAGTAAGAAGAAGAAGGTGGATTCAAATTATGAGGAAAAATAAGCCTAACCAAATTTTCGACTGATGCCATTGAAGGAGGAGGTTGTTGTGTGTCGACTGGAGCCACCAAGTCCTGTGCTGGTGAAAAGGTGCCTATTATCTCTGCCACTGGAGTTGTAGAAAGTGGAGGTTGGAGAGGAAGACCTGAAAGAAGCGTAAGATATTTCTTGACCCATTTCCTCTTTTTTGCTATCACGAGACAATATTTTTTTATATGGCCATAGACGTGGCAACGCTCGCATTTGAAGGAAATTCCTTCATAATCCAGTTCTTGTGTGAAGGTTCAACCAAGGTGTTGTATGGAGATATAATCAACCATGCCACTTGAAATTTTGAGGCTGACTAAAATGCATGCCATGGACATATATCCTATTCTTTTAAAAGAGAGGTCTACTTCATAAAAATGGCCCAAGGCAGAGCTGATTTTATAGAATATTTCTTCTATACAAAAGGAGATTGGCAGGCCCAAAATCAAATTGGAATGATTTCCTATCGAGCAGTTGAAGCATTGAACTTGAGGGTCCATTGCTTCAGGAAGAGAGCCCGAGATCCATAACACCAACATTCAAATCAAATATTTGAGGCATCTGCTTCTATTTTAAAGGTCCATGCAAGATAACCTTTTGCAAGGAGAATACTAGAGGGATCATATCTGAGGTGGGTGGCAAAGTTGGATGTAGTCCAAGATTTGAGCGAGTCTGGTGAAGGTATTTTTCTTGCAAATCTGCCAACCAGGGTGGTATGAAGCATGGTGACAATCTCGTGGAGTTTTATGTTGTCACTGAGTGTGAGGTTTATGGGCCCACCCCAATGCTACATGCATTTCTTAGTCTTCCGTGAATGGTCCATCCCGACAGGAAGTTTCTCAGAGTTAGGGCTAGGTGACCGAGAGGTCCCTGACATGAATAATTATGTCGTGAGAGAGCTAAAATAACTCTCTAACATGAATAATTATGTTGTGAGAGAGCCAAAAAATCCCACCATGCACAAGAAGTTGGCCCTCCATAACACAAGAAGTTGGTCCTAACAACAACCGACGATCTCCATGGCATGGCTAAGGGCCTTCCTCGCTTCTGTGTAAGTGCATGCAGATATGTTGAATTAAAATATACTTTCGTGAAAAACCCTTCTTGGAGAAGTGACTTTGCTTGCAATGTTGAAGTAAATTTCATTGTTCTTTTTAAGTAACTATGATTAAGTATGCACCATTTGTTGATGAAAACTGAAAACTGTAGATCTATTTTTCAAGTTCAATTTTCTACATACTATCCTGATCACCAATGTGCATTTGTACTCTATCCTAACAAAATAAGGGATGATAGTTGTTGCAGTGGATTACAAAATAATACAATTTCAAAAAAAATAGTGCAATTTAATTGATAAGAATTATATATCTGCAGTAACGTATTACTAAATAATGCAATTTCAAAAAGAATTAAAAAATAATGGAATTTCAAAAAAATTAAAAATTAAATTGTTAGGTGTAGAGAAACCATATTGTTCTCCACTCCATTTCCATTTGTAGAGAAGTTGAGTTTAAGTTGGTTTAGTTGAATAAAAAAGGTAGAGGCAACGGATAAATATGAATTATAAACTAAAACTTAAACAACTAGAGGTGGGAGGGGAGGGGAGGAGGAATCCTTGTATAAAGGAGTTGAGTTTTTAGTTGGTTCAGGCTCATTTCCAAACAATTTTTTTCTAGTTGAAATAAAGCATAATTTAGCACATAAGTATTTGTAATCAAAATCAAATACTAGACCTTTTTTTTCTTCGACTTTAGGAGTGGCTTTAGAGCTCGTTGGATTTGATAATTATCTCATCGTAGGATAATTATGTTATCTCTCTAGCCTTAAACTAGCAACTCGAATGAAAAACTTGAATGTATAGAAATAATGATAAGAATGCATTAACTTGAAAATTATGAGAAAGCATGAATTTCAAACTATTGCGGGCAATGGCCTCCACGTAGCTGCAAGGAGTTCTCATCTAACATCCACACATAAGTTAGGGTACAATGAAGGTATTGTTGATGTTATTGGCATTTGGCCTCCAACACAATGGAGAAAATAACCTAAACATGTTTGGGTTATTGCACTATATAATAACCTAAGTTTAAGAGCTTATGATTTCATGAAAACCAATGTCATGCCTCGATATGAGGCCAAATAAGAGGAAAAATATGTAGCATTAATTCACCTTAAACAGGTTTGTGTTATTGCACTATAGAGTAACCTAAGTTTAACAACTTATGATTTCATGAAAACCAATGTCATGCCTCGATATGAGGCCAAATAAGAGGAAAAATTTGTTTATTGGTGGAGTTTGCAACTTAAAGGATTCTGATTGGTTTTCCAAAAGCGTATTGTATAAAACATATGATAAAAGTTTAAGAACCACATTGAATTATGTGCAAAATATGGAAAACCAATTTATATAGTCCCTGTTGTCTTGAGGTAGGGATTAATAAGGTCCAAAAAAAAAACTAATAATTAGGATTCAAAGTTTGTAACTTGAAGTTGAACTAGCATTAGACGTAGCAAGCTCATAAAATCTGACTAGTTTTGAGAGAAGGGAATTCACAATGTTAATGGTTGAGTGATAGCGTGGAGATCTATTCTCAATGGAGGAAAGAAATTGAGAATGAACAATAACGTTTATCGATACTAATATCATGATCACTTAATAGGCTCGTATCTTGTGAATTTCCAAAAAATCAATGACCGACAAGCCCCGAGGTTCCAATCTATAAACGAGATATAGGGTGAGAGGAAAGTTTTTGAGAGGCTTCAAATACATGAAAATTTAGGGCACTAGATACATAATCATTGGAAGTGACCACAAGGAATGATACACCTATACCAAGCCTTTAGACTAAAGGAACAACATATGTATATGGATAGTGAAAGAATGAGTCAAAGACTCTGAATGGTCCAAATTGGATCCTTGCCAAAACTCTTGTAAATTTTGTAGTAACAATGGATGAGATTCGTAAACATGCATAGCTCAACTTTTGTAATAAATTTCTAGCACATAATAAAATACCTAATCGATATGGGTGTCATGTTTGGGTTCCAAGGTAAATATTGTGTCTTTATGTTAGATTGAACACTATGCATTGTGGATGATTTCTTTTCCTCTTATTGTTTTAGTTATGTTAAATAAATTGCTGGAATGGAATCAAGTTAGTGCATGTGTTGATGGTATTACTTACAACTCTAGTCATTAGTTACAGGTTCATTGGTTAAATGTTGTGCAATGGCATGCTATAACACTGCAATCCTCTAATTCAACATCATTTGGTATTGAGTGTATTGTTTGAGCCTTTTCAATTCATCTACAACATTGTTTAATTTAACACAGTATATTTGACTTGAGTCCTTGGTTTGCTTTGGAAACACAATCAATGGACCAAGCTCAAAGACCCATCTCATAAATAGAGTTTGTGAAGAAACAATTGTTTATTTCAGCATAGGATCTATATTGACAAAATAGATAGGCCATAGGACTAGCGTTTATAGATCACTGACTAATCCACCTTACACTGAAGCAAGGACAACATCAATCATACAACGGACTCAAAAAACCAATCAAAAATTCACAAAGAGATCCATTAGTGCAAATGCAAGTTTAAATTCTTATTCTCAATCAAACTTGCATAAAGGAATCATGGAGCCAAGTCTACTCTATAAGTTTTAAACCCAAGTATATGAGCTTCCAACAAGTTGCTTCAAGCCATGTAATTTGAACAAGAGTCCAGAAAACCAAAGGCTGATGCTACCACCTTCCGTAAGAACTCATTAGGTATCCTCTCCAAGAAGTTACAACTAGGAATATATCCACCAACAAAAAGCATCACCAAAATCAATTATTTTTTCATAGAATTTGTTCAACAAAGTGGTGACATATCACTATAGAGAGAGGGAATGAAAAAAAAAACTCTACAATTATTTCACTTCAAAAATCTCAACCGAAGAAGATGTGTCATATCAAATCAAATAGTCACTTGGGCAATGATAGAGAGAGAAAGACACTACATATCAAGGAGGGCTGAAAAGAGGAAAAAATCCCAAGAGGAAGCCAATAAGAAGAATGCGACAGAGAAAAATAAAAAAAATAACAGGAAGTTGTGCCCTAATTGTAATTATCAAGCACTATAGAAAAGGCTTAGAATGGGCCTAAAATTTCATTTCTTCAGGAAAATCATTATTGCCACAAATATTGTGGGAGGAACTATTCAAGATTCTATAATTACGATAAAATTGCAAGGATTTTTTTCCTCAGCTTACCCTTATCCAAACAAACCTTTGAGGTTTGAACACTACTTAGTGAATGATAGCTATTGCAACAATGTAGAAACCATGTAAGTTTGATAAATCTCTAATTTTTCACATAAATTAGCACAATGTAGCATCTTTTTTTTTCCCAAGAAAAAAAGTGAAACAATTTTATCTAGATAAACAAAATTACAAAGATAGATGATGGTAAGCATTCTAGTATGCCTTCATAGGCCTATAGCTTAAGTCCTCGATACTTTCCTCTAAATGTTTATATTTTGAAAATCAAAACATTCCTCACAAAAAAGAACCATCCTAATCATTTGTCTATATTGGTAAAACAAACTTCTGCAAAGTTTTCATAGTATAATTTCTGCAGGACTAGATTCAACCAATCTTCGAGAAAGAAGGCATAGGTCCATAAAATACAGACACATTAAATGATTGAAACCAGGTATCAAGAAGATACTCAAAGTAGTGTGTTGGGGTGCTTTCAATGATCTGCTAGATTACCTTTTCTAGTTCAACTCCTTCCGTGTATAACCAATTTGCTTCCTTGTTTTTGTCCTTGTAGACATGCACAAAAGTTGTATGAGAGAAAGTTTATTTAATGTTCAGGATGTCATGAAATAAAGGTTGCAGAGCAAAATTTTTCAAGTTGTATTATCCTTTGATCCATTGTATACCAAGCAAAGAATCTCCATAGATTTGAATGTGAGAAACTCTATTTTCTTGAGCTAGCATTAACACCAATTTTAATTCCACTAGTTCACAAAATTTGTTTGTTTCACTACCGATTCTAGAATTAAAATAGATACTATGGTTAGGGGAAATATGCAAGATTCCCCCAACCCCTCCTCTAAGAGGAGTTCCTTGAGAGACACCATCAAAGAAATCCCATCACATTTCTTTGTTTATTTCTTCTTTAGAGGCATGCTTTGCTAGGCATACTTCCTTAAACAAAGGAAACAAAGAAATGATATTCAAACTTTGTATGGCACGTATTAATGGAAGGGTATGATTTTCCTCAAAGATTTTGGAGTTTCATGCCAACCATACTCCCCAAGCTATGGTTAGAGGAAGAGATTTATGCCTCTTTGTTTCCTAATTCATACACTAGGTTTTGAGAGTTTCTTCAATGGAGTTCGCTTTCCAAGCTTAGTTCAGTCCAGTCTATCAATTTGACTCTTGTCAAAATTACAGAGTAAAAGCACAAGACATAATAAGATGGGATTTGGTTTCAAAGTCAACCTTACAAAGATAACACTGACCATGCCCCTCATAACTTATTTTTTGAAGGATATTCCAAGTTAGGGCTTCATTATTCAACAAGAGCCACATGAATATTTTAGATTTGGCTAGGCATTTCAATTTTCAAAGAGGTCTCCACCACCATTTATGTGGGATTTCATTGACCTCAATAGCTATTGCTTTGTACCCTAATATTGGGTTCATAGTTTCTAGTAGGGTTGAAAGACCATATTAGTTGGTCTTCCTCATCCTTTAGACTTACGAAACAAGTTCTTAGAATTCAAGTATAATTATCCTAGATTGAAACATCCTCCTCTCTGATACCTATCTCATCCCAAGATAGCCATTGTTGTTGCATGCCCTTGGTTCTATTCCCACTGTTGTTGTTGCATGCCCCATTTTTGCTCTAAGTTCCTTGTAGTATATGAGTAGCTTCATTCACTAGATGATCAACAGTCTCATTATTCACTCTTAGAACATGATAAAATGAGACCTTGACCAAATAATGAGAAGCCTTCATGATTCTCGAGATGATGGAAGATAACTTGGTGTTTCTTGGGGTAGTTTGTTGAATCATGGATTTGATGATAATCCTTTAGTCTCCAATTATGATCAAAGCCTCTATTCTGGAGTTGAGGGCTATATATATGCCTTGAAGGAGTGCATATACCTTGGCTTGGTTATTCATTGAGATCTATATACCCCATGTGAAGGAATTTTCCTCATTTCCTTTTAGGTCATAAACGACCCCCCCGGCTCTTGCCACCCGAGTAACAAACATTCATATTGATAATGGAATGGGATCACATATACAAACTAACAAAAAAGTATAGTATGCCTTTCTAGATTCGTTTATGGAAACCATTGACACAACTCATACAACTAAGAAGAAATAAGGTTAATTGGGTCTATCTTGGGTGGTTAAGAGGATAAGTTGTTATCCTCCCCATCCATATTCAAATCCTACTTGCGACATGTGTGCCTCTCATGGACCATTTGGGGATAACAAGATACCAACAATATCACTCTCACTTAAGTGCTTGAGGGTGGGATGAGATGTTCCAAACGTTTTCCCAAAAATTTACCTTATTATGTATATTTTAATTTCTTCTTGAAATATCAAATATATACATTTTCTTGTTTAAAAACAAGAATAATTAAGGGAAAAAACCTTATAGCCATAGATACAACATTTTCTTTATCTTTATATTTTTTATACCACTCATCTAATGAAAAAACATGGAACCCTAATCAAACATTTGTGGGAAAAAAAGGTTTTTCAAGTGGGTGGTGTTCTTACCAAGATTCCATCTAGAGCAATTCTTGTGGTGGTCATAGAAACCTACACATATTTATATGCATTTATAAAAAATCAGGAACAAGTTTCAAATTATTATATTTACCATGAGATCCATTTTGTATATGGGATTGTAGTGGGAAGATAAAAAAATATAATAGGGCAATGGAACATTAAAGAGTCTTGTTACAAATCAAATTATAAGTCAATACAGATGAAGGAATTCAAATACAAAACATAACTCCAAATGTGATGATCACGATTGTACTCAAAATGAAATGGATATAACAATAACATATGAAATAATATAGAGATATTTTAAAAAACATAGTAATACCGTGAAACCCAAACTATATTAATGAATGATATAGTAAAAACATTGCAACATTGTAACACCCAAACCACGAGATGCTAGGAAATTTGAATCACTTATTAAATACATACACTATAAGAACTTTGTTTTAACATAATTTCATTGATTTTCATTTCCACAACTCTTCTACATGTGCTCAATGATAAATATAAATAACAAGATGAATTAAGTAATATGTTAACTCTAATATTTAAAACTTTAAACATAAGTATAAAAAAATATCACGGAAAAATACCTACTCCTTGGTTTGTTGAAGCTAATTAGTTGCAATGTAGTTCAGTAGGAAGATGCTTCCAAGCATTCTTTTCACAATTCTTTTCCCCACTTGCCCAGAGTGAAACAACAAAATTATTTTCCCAACCAACTAGGAGTCTATCTAGCTTCCTAGATCCAAGAAACCTTTCGGTTCTTTGGCCCTCCGCGCTTGTGACTCCAAGAGAAACAATGCACATATGCTCTAAGAATATTGCCACAAGAAAATATTTCTTCTAGGAATTATTCAATCTCTCCACAACCTCCCACCTCTCAACCTCCATTTTCCCTCACAACACTACCTCCTCTTTCTATTTACCAAGTTTCCATATCCCCTTCCCCAAGTTTCCTCAACCACCCTCATTGTTAGCCATCAACCTCCATCATCTAGATTTATGAGGAAAAGTTAAAATAAAACTAAAATATTAAATGACTTACATAAAATAACAATATACAGAATGAAAAGTTTTTTTTCTCATGCTAGCTTATAAATGCAACTTGACAATTTTCCCCCAAATTTATGACAACCCACCATACTCATTTAATTAAACATACAATTCATCAATCAAAGTCAAAGAAGGTATCTAATACTACTAGATATTTATGTATGCGATATAATTTACATAATGATTAAATCATTCAATTAAATAGTTAATAATATATTTTAGTAATTAATACATCAATTAATTGTACTAGTGTACATGCATAGAATATGTATGCGTAGCTAGTTGACACTTCTATACATGTATTAATGACAAACACTCAATATCTCTACTTCATAGTTCATGTATGATCTCAACAAGGCGGGAATGACAACAAATCAAGTAAATACATATTTTGTAATCTTAACTAACAAAACTACAATAATTCATCAATCATTGATCATCACACTTAAAATATCAAAAGGGAATAAAAAAGAGTGTTTTGGAACCAAGTGAGAAAACAAGAATGACACATCTAATCCCCAAGCAATACTCTCAACTAACATCAAATCTGTTGGGATATTAAGGGATAATGAGAGGGGGGGGGGGAAGGTGAATCGGTATAAACAATTTATTAATTATAATTGCATTCAAGATATCATATATTGAAACAAACAACCATAGATACATAATGCACAAGGATTTTACGTGGAAACCCAAATGGGAGAAAACCACAAAACTCTTTTTAATATATAAGAAGATTACATCCATTGGAAGCACCAAATTCCAAGATTCTCTAGCACCAACTTGAAGGAGGCACCAACCCCTAGAATTTTCTAACACTGACTAGAAGGAGGCACCAACCCACTTGTGAGCACCAACTCATACTTTTTAAGCACCAAAATGCACACTGAAGACACCAATCTTCCCGTGCACCACCCAACCACCCTTATTTCAAAAATTAATCTAAAATATTTTCTTTATAACAAAAGATACACCCTTTAACAGATCACACCTTGATGGATTTTTCAAGGTAAACCCTTGCCTTGATAGTTACAAGAATTAGACTTTGTCACCCTTGATCAATACTCTTCATATGCTTCCTTCTTTACATTCGCCTAGTCATTCTCTTAGAATCTTTGCTGCCTTATTTACTCTGAAATATTGCTTGAATAATTGTCCTATTTTAGTTCAAGAAAGATACTCTGAAATTTAGACAATCTTCCTTACTTGTGCCAAAAGACAAATGTGCAACTCCCTTAAAAAATTTCCAAACTTGTGTTGCAAATAAAATTTAGCTTCAGCATAGATATACATATAATTTACTTCAAAAACAAGACCACAAACTATGATATGGAACTCAGCTAGAAGTACTCTTGTATCGGGGATGAAGTTCACTTGGACTCCTATGAAAACTTGACCTTATTCCTATTTAAATCTTAGACAAAAATTACTAGAACTAGGTCCAAATGTGCCTAAGAAATTTGTTCCATTTTCTACTGAGATTTACCCTTTATAACAACCTCATATCTTCCCTCTATCACAACCACAAATTCTCCCTTATCACAACAATAGATTCACCACAAGACTGCTTCAGATTCACCAAAAAAAATCGCCTTACAAACCTAGAAAATTAGGCCTTATAGCCTCAGAAAATTCAGCCTTACATCCTCAGAAAATGAAGCCTTACATCCTCATAACATACTTCAAATACAACATCAAATTACCTCATAAATTCACTGCCTCAGATCTCCTTATTTACCTCACAATTCGCTGCATAAGATCTCATTATTTTCCTCAAAATTCACTGCCTTGGATCTCCTTATTTACCTCAAAAATCGCTTGACTTGATGATATAGAATGATGATCCTAAGCGCCTATTTATACTAGTTTTAGGCATTTATTAGGGCCGACTTTACACTTGTGCTCTTAATTTTATTTTTAATGTTAGTTCCAATTGGTGCTGACGTGTACTTGCCATCTTAATAATATTTTTAGTATTTATTCCAATTGGGGCTGACTTTAGGGACTTCATTCCTTTACATCTAGGGTTTCGTTACCACACTTCCGGGGCTTCTTTACCAAACTTCCAAGGCTTATACAAAGCATCTTTCCATGAGGGCCATTGTAACGTCCCCCGATCACCCTGGTTGTGGACACACCACTACTTCAAAACCAAACTGCTCTGAAACTGGATTGTAACGTACCCAACCATCCCAAGGTTGTGCATGCTACCAAAAAGAAAAACTCTATACTCTGTCCAAACTCTGATATATATATATATATAATGCAAATTTAAACACACATAAACATTCTGCTACAATATAGATTAATGCGGAATTAACAGTAAACCTACACATGCAACATATACAAGCAATACTCATAACATTATAATACATGTGAAAGATATACAACATATAATTGACATAGAATTGGTACTTATATTTTTATGAGAATACCATCTAATGCGTGCAGAACTTCCATGAACCTCCCATCCTTAGACCACACTGGTCCAAGATATCAACAATGGGTCACCCCTGAGCTGGGACTAAACTCCACCCAGGGTAAAGGAAATCCTAGGCTATGCTGAGACTACAAAAAATTGCACAATGCAACAAGAAGGATTCCCTCAA